>JAHWFP010071003.1:0-16957 GCA_023313725.1 Lithobius niger
CCCCCCCCCCTAAGGGAATGCGACAAATGGGGGCCTAGTTCTTCTAATTTAGCGTTTTGATTTCATTTCTGGTGAAATTTGGAAATGGGACGGAATTTCGGGTTTTAAGGTTTTTTTTTCTGGTTTCTTTCGGGTAAAATTTGGCAGTCGTTTAGGCAGACTGTGTGCTTTACTCGTAAACAAGAAGCTTGGTTTTGATGTTTAGTAATGTCGAACGTTTTTTTAAGTGTCTTTTTGTGTTACCCCCCCCTTTAACGGTGTTATTTTTTTTCTCTAGTTTCTGGACACCATTACCAGTGCCTTAAACTAAATAAATGTGTTAGGGTTTTCCCGGTTTTTCTCTTTAATCGATAATTTCTTACAGGATTGGTTTAGACTGCTGATGATAAGCCACTGAGATCGTTCTCGTCAATTGTGTCCCTGTTGGGTAGTTGATACCATACCCTTAGTGTATTAACATTTTTCGTTTCTCAATCCTTAGCTTGCACCGTTTTGTGGAGTTTTTTGTACCTTTTTTTTTTTCTCTTCTCTTCACTGCCTTGTGCTGTTGAGATTAATTTGTGGTTTGGCCTTTTGAGAATGACTTGTTAATTTGTTTCTTTCTGGTTTATTCTCGGTTGCATCATGGACCCACCTTTTTCTGTGGACTTGGACGTTTCGGACGCTACTGCGGGAGCGAGTCAGAGAGAGATTGATGCAGCAGAGAGGCTTTTAGGTCGGAATGATTTTTCTAATGTAATTATAAGGCGAACTAGAGAGGGGGTTCCACGTTTTTCTGGTTTAACTAGAGACAGTAGTGCGAGCCTTGAATCATCCAATTTTTTTGATGAGTTTGATCCCGTGGGAATGGGTAAAAATCCTACTGGTCCGTTATGCGGCAACTTGTATCCACCCCCTCCCCCCGATAACTCAGAAGGTAAAAATAACCAGCAGAGTTTGCAACACGGTGAATTTGATCCTATGGAAGCGGGTCGGCACCTTGCTAGAACTTCTTACGGCAACTCACGACACCCCCTTCCCCCCGATTATTCAAAAGATAAAAATAACCAACATGAATTTCAACATCTTCCGCCATTGCGTAAAAGAGTATTCAACCAGCAATATGTCTTTTTGCCTCCCCAAACTACCCTCCCCCCTCCCCAACCCCCTCCTTCCGCCAATCCCAATGATAATTCTGATGAACGTTGCTCGCAAATTGAGAAGGAGTTTGCTTCTTGTTTAAACTCGTTTTTGCAGAAAGTAAACATGCAAGCTAAAAGTGTGTCTCAGGATAAAAACCAAAAAGTATCTGATAGTGTGATTTTTTCGCCTGAGACTGTTGCGCATGATCATGTTTCTCCAGTAGCTGGTATCCAAACTAATGTTGGTTTAAATAATCAGTGTAGTGATGTTGGAGACGTGTATTCTATTCAAAGGGAGGAATATGAAAAATTATTGGCGTTCAAAGCTCTTTGGGAGAACCATCAAACTATGCAGCAGTCTCGTGTGAATCAACCACGGGATTTACCGAGAAGTTGGGTGCCAAAGGTTACGTTAAAAAAATTCTCTGGTATTGATAATGAATATTCGGCCTCAGATTTTTTGCGTGATTGTGCGGTGGTTATGCAAACTTTAACAATGCCAGCTGATGTTTTTCTTAAAACATGGATACCCATACATTTGACTGGTTTTGCTTTAAGATGGTGGGAAGAAGAGGGTTTGTCAGTAAATTGGAGCGAATTTGATTTGAGACTTAGACGTAAATTTACCAATGATTGTCAGCAGGAAAGTTTGGCGGAAAAAATTTTTTTTCGCTCTCATCAGATGGATGAGCCAGTTGATAATTTCTGTAACGACATCATGAGGTGGAATGATCGTTTAGACTCCCCCTTACGTGAAGTTGATTTATTACGCCTTGCACTTGCCCATTTAGCTCCGTCGTTACGTGCTATGCTGACTACTCATAATTTTAAGTCTGTAGCGCAACTTAGAGACATAGCCTCTCGCACACAGAGGCACATGAAGGTAGCCATGGATAAATCAAGGGGGCCTTTAAATAGTGATTTGTCTTTCATTCAACAAACCTTCCCTGTGTATCAAACCCCTGACCTTCAACATAAAATCATTAAAACTCCAGCCCGTAATACCATAACAACGCAACCCTCCCCCACCCCCCACCCCCATCCATCAGTCTAATGTTGCATCAACAACTTCTGGTAATTTAAATCAGGGAAATAGTCGACGAAGTAAAGTCACATGCTGGAGGTGCCGAGAGGAGGGTCACGTGTCACGTGTATGTTTGGCACCTGCTCCTGTGGCGCCATCTAACAACAGTGCACCCATGGGAAACTGAGGTCTCCCACTGTAGACAGCACTACTACAGAGGAAGGGATTGTGCGTACTGTTATTTTAGGATCTAATTTAAGACCTGCAGTTGGTTTAAAACCACTTGTTCCGGTTGTTGTATCTGCAATCACTTCGGCAGGAATCTGGGACAGTGGTAGCGTTTTTTCTCTTGTAGAGGAGGATTTTTTGTTGTCATTAGGGGAAGAATTTAAGATTGAGCCTTTACCTCTTAACTTAGTTTCAATTAATGGAGATCTTGTTAACACTACTGGCTGGACGTCTTTAAAAATAACTTTACCTGGAAAGGAAATGTGTCACTCATTTGTAGTTTGCAAAAATCTCCCGTTTCGGTTTATTTTGGGCACCGACTTGCTTGCTGACGCCAAGGTTGATATTAGTATCGCTGAAAAAACCTGGTGGTACACAGACTTACCCCAGTTGCGTTATAAATTTCTTCAGTGTCTGAACGAAACTCCAGCTTGTAATTTCGTAGATACACGTATGAGATGGCAACCAATTATCGATAGGGCTAACATTCCCGTTGAGAATAAGTTCAAAATGACGGAAATTTTTCAAAAACACTCCAGTGTTTTCCGTGAAGAATTAGGGAGCTGTCGCACTGCTGAAATGCACATTGAGTTAACTCATAACAGACCTATCTACACTAGGCCTTTTCCCGCAAATCCAACGAAATTACGTCAGCTTCATATTGCCATTGATAAACTTCTGAAAGAAGGGAGGATCGAACCCACAACTAGTCAGCACTCAAGTCCGTGTTTTTTGAAACCAAAACCAGATGGAGGGAATAGATTTTTGATTGATTTTCGCTTGATTAACTCCGCTACTGTTCCAGATTCTTATGCGTTACCATCAATTGATTTGATTTTGGCACAGTTGGGAACTCCTAAATATATAACTACAATAGACCTAAAATCAGCCTACCATCAAATACCTCTTGATTTAGCCTCTAGGAAGATCACTGCCTTCAGTATACCAGGCATGGCTTATCAGGGGAAGTACGTTATGTTTGGTCTAAAAAATGCAAGTAAAGTTTTTCAGCGCATGATTGACGAGTTAATGAGAAATAGTGAATTCCAGGGATTATTTTTATACCAAGACGATTTACTTTTGACAAGTTTCTGCCTAATTGAGCATGAAAGAAAGCTAGATTTCGTATTAGGGCGCTTGGAATATGCTAATCTAACTGTCAATATCGAAAAATTTCATCTGTGTTGCGCTGAAACTCGAGTTTTAGGGTTCATTTTGTCCGAGCATGGAATTCTTCCAGACCCTAAGAAAGTTGAAGTGATTGCTGATATGAAGCCACCCACTAAAATCAAGGAGCTTAGGTCTTTCTTGGGCGTCACAGGTTTCTTTAGGCGTTATGTGGAATCCTACAGTAAGATCGCTTACCCTTTGTTGCAACTACTCAAGCACAACAATAAATGGCATTGGAGTGTTGAGTGTCAAAATGCGTTTCTTTTGTTAAAAGACAAATTAATTTCGGCCCCTATTCTTGCTCAACCGGATTTTTCTCTACCCTTTACGATCCGCTGCGACAGTAGCAATTTTGCCTTGGGGGCTGTGCTATTGCAAGATGGTAAAAATGGCCCTAGGGTTATTTGCTACGCGAGTAGAGCTTTGCGGGAAGGGGAGGTAAAAATGTCTGCGGTCGAACGTGAAGCTCTTGCGATTTTGTGGTCAGTGGAGCTTTTTCGCCCTTATGTGGAGAGTAATAAGTTTCTAGTTATCTCGGACCATAAATCATTAGAGTGGCTCAAAACTGCAAAAGACCCCACTGGACGTTTATCCCGGTGGGCCTTGCGTCTTTCATGTTTTGATTTTGACATTAAGTACAAATCAGGTGCCTCTAATGCAGTTGCTGATTGCCTATCCAGACAGGTGTTATTTTTATCCACTGGTGTATTGGGTGACGACGACTTGGGTAAGATTAAGGAAGCTCAAATGGGTGATCCAGTGATTAAGTTGGTACGTAATTTCATTATTACTGGTGGTAAGTTTCCCAACAGCCCCCTAGGCAGGAAAGCTCGTCGGATGTCTTATGGTGCTGTGCTAAAAGACGACATGGTGGGGCGTTGTTTTCAAAACAAGCTTGGTGAGTCAGGTTTCCGAATTTTAATACCAACCACTGAAAAAGCTAGACTGATTGCTAGAGCTCATCATAACCCCGTATTAGCACATCATGGGGTGGCCAAAACCGTCCTTTATCTTCAACGTTTTTGCACATGGTATGGCATGGCACGTGAAGTGGCTTTATACATACGTAAATGCCATAAATGTCAGACGGCTAAGAACGATCACACTGGTCGCAGAGGACAAATGGGGGCAGCACCTATACCTCAGCTCCCAGGTGACGTTTACTGTATGGATCTTAGTGGACCTTTCGTAAAAAGCAGTAAGGGCAACCGTTTCTTGCTTGTATTAATGGATACCCTAACTAAGTACCCAGAAGTATTTGCTCTAAAAGATGCCAAGGCCACTACAGTTGCTGAGGTCATTGTTCGTGAAGTTTTCTCCAGATATGGCAGCTGTAAAAAATTAATATCTGATAATGGAAAATCGTTCCTTAATCAAACACTTCGAGCCATGTCTAAGATTTTTAACGTTAAGCAGAAGTTTTTGTCGTTCTATGCACCTCAAGGCAATCACTCTGAGCGACTTATAGGTACCATTAAAACCATGATAAGGGCTAGGCTTGGGGTCAACCAAAAAAAATGGGACGAGGATTTACATTTAATAGCTATGGGGCTTCGTTCAGTCGACTCGTCCGCCACCGGTTTCTCTCCGAGCCTTCTCCACCATGGTCGAGAGTTGATAATTCCAGGTCAAGTGGTGTTTGATCAACATTGTGATTTAGACAATAAAACCACTGTGTGGGCTACTAAGCTGTCCAAGAGATTGCAAACTGCCATCACTTTAGCTCGTGATGCACTCAGGGAGCAACAGGAGAGACACCGTGCGGTTGACGATCAGACTCGTAAACCTTTCGATTTTAGAGTGGGTTCGGAAGTGCTTTGTAAAGCTCACTTTAAGAGCAGTAAAATTAAGAACTTCACTGCAAAACTTGCTTTACAGTGGAAAGGCCCGTTTATTATTTATGAGCAGGTGACCCCTTTAACGTATCGCCTAGAGGAACCTGTCACCGGGAAAAGACTCAAGGGGACGTATCACTTGTCACAGCTTAAACCTTATATTAAATAAGTTTGATTAACTTCCATGAATTTTCGGTTACTACTTGTTCATTTTGAGTGCCTGCAACACTGAATGTAACTAGTTGTTCGTGCGCCCAATAGAGGGCGCGTTTTTAAATTGTACCCGAGGTGGGTAAAACGTAAATGTTGTCCGAGTTACGTGTATGCTCAATAGAGAGCATCATTTTAAATTGTGCCCGAGGTGGGAAAAGTTAATGTCCTTGTTACTTGTATGCTCAACAGAGAGCATCATTTTAAATTGTTTCCGAGGTGGAAAACATGTTTTACGTCTACAGTTATTTGTATGCCTAACTGAAGGCATCATTTTAAATGAATGGTAAAATTGGGAGTTTGTTTTTTTGTTAATGTTCGTGCCTTTCTATTGGTAACTTTTTTTCGTTTGTTGTTTTTCTCATCTGTTTGTTTGTTGTTTGAAAGTGGTACGCATCAGGTAGGAGGGTAAATGGTTCGGTTTGCAGGTGCTTTCATGAATAGGTTTTAAGCCGGTCTTTCGGAGTTTGTCGTCCTCTGAGGTTTTTTCCCCCCCTTGGAAAATTGTTAGTAACCAATTTTGAACTTTGCTCCATGATTTTTTTGTGTATAACAGTTTTTTTTCTCCTCTCCTTTCTTGCCCTGTACTAACTATCTTAGTAGTTATACTGATTAAGAATACATTTTTTTTGAGATGCTGGGAAACAAGATCAATCATAGTACTTTATTGATTTATGTAGCATTTCTTGAACCAGGAGTTGAATGAACGTTTCATTTGACTCTTTTGGTTTAAACTCGTTATCAAGGTTTTGTTACTGTTGGCTGGCTGTAGTTTTTTTTTTTAATGAGGAGAATTTCAGCAGCGTAGTCTTCGAGAAATAATTTTTCCATTGCGCTTTTCTTGGACACTGAATATAGTGAATTATGAAATTGTGGAAGGGTTTGATTTATTCACTATTTAGTAATGGTCTTAATCAGTTGCTTGTTCAGCTTATCCTCATTGCTTTTGATTTTGATAACCATTAAGCTATGTTAGTCATGACTAAAGTGGTGAAAATACTAAATAACAATATATATATTTTTTTTAAATATATATACTTAAAAAAAAAAAAAAAAAAGCTTTGATATTAAACTTAAAGGAATTTACCTATTTCTAGTAAGTAGTTATTTACTTGCGTTGAACTTAATTTTTCATTTCTTGAACTAGATACCTTCAGTAAATGACTAGGCTAAGAAAACTTTTTTACATTTGAATTTTTTTTTAAGGCTCTCTCTGCTGTTTCTGGACTAGGAAAATGGGGACATTTTCTCTGGCTGAACAGGGGGGCATATGTCACGTTTTGTATTTGCTTCCAGCGCCCTGTCGATCATCTCTGACTTGCACTCGTCTTGGCGTGGGTAGGAAAAATGCCTGAGTTCATGGTGCAATCTTGGCATACTACGGTTTAGTCTTGTTGTTATACTTATATTTTTCCTGTTTATTAGTTTTGTAATATTGTTAACTTATTATTTACTTATGTTACTGCTTCCATTCATGTATTTTAATAACTCATTATTCGATCATCTCATTTGAGTAGATTTAATTCATCTCTAATTCTCTCATGAAAAACAAATATTACCTCATCTAATATTTATGCAAATATATCTTCTCCTATTTATATCACCGATAACGAGCATATACACAGAAGTCCCGTTCCGAATCTTGAGCGAGACACCCGCCCCACGTCGCTTCGTCCGTTTGGTGGGCGTGGCCCTGGACTTCACTCGTATCCAGTACTCAGCATGGACCGTTTCGACTGCTTGTGACGTTTGTCCACGTCACCCCCGCATGACGTACGTCTTCCTCAACTTAGATGTCTAGCCTCCATCTTGTCCTGCGAACACGCCGCAAATTCCCGTGACCCGGCTTCTGCTTTCCACGTCCGTTTAAAGTGTCATCTCCGCCGTTTCTCACGAAATCCTTAATCAGGTAAAACTCTTGTTTCCTTCTAATTTATTGCTGCCAAGCTGTTGAGGAGTAATTACGTGTGCCAGATGAGTTATAAGAGGTAATTATTACGGCGGGGGATTCACTAGTTACCGGGTCACGTAGGTTTGTCACATTACATGGCTAACGCCGATGTTTTCAGTGCTAGCGTGGGTTGGATTTTTAGGGTGACGTGTGAGTATCAATAGGGCTGTGTTGCGGTGCTTTTGTTATCTAATTGGTGCTTCGTATTTTCTTCTATAGTGCGCAGGTTTCTTAGGAAACGAAGAAGTTACTCATAACTGCCTGGAAATGGTTTTTGCGTAAAACCCGATTAATCCTGCTTTGAGTGCGTTCGTCTGGTGTTTTGGATTCACTACTAGTTTATCCGACTTGAATCATGCTTGCCTAATAGCTCACCTTTTTAATATTTGTCATTTTACCTCCGTAAGCAGTTTTGTGACGCCTTGTATTTATATTTAATAAATGTTTGTTTAACATTTTGGATGACAAAGTGGGCTGTTATGAGTGAAGCTATTTTCTAATGTTAGCATTATTTAATCCTTGTTCGCATCCCCTTCGAATCCGGGCCATCCCACCCCCGTCCATCCACCCCCCCCCCCTAGACTTCCCAACAGCCGTAACCGTCCCCTACCTACCCCCTCGCTCACACCCCCCCCCTAAGGGAATGCGACAATACCGTTAGTAGATTTATTTCACATTGTGTAGATTTGTGCACCGTGGTATCCATAGAAACTCGACCCAAGATAAACCTTAGGCTAAAACTTATGAACATGTCGGAAGACATAGGAAACGAGGAATTAACATCTGTAATGTTCCAACAAAATGAAATAATTTCGTCACTGTATGACATGAAATCACGTTTTTTTTCCTTCGTCAATCATCGTTGGTTCTTTTTTTTATATCCGATGTCGAAACGCTCTCTTCATTCATCGGATGAAAATTAGACGAATATGAAATCCTGGTATGAACTACAGCTCGTTCCAAATTGCGGAAATTCTTCCAACAAGCTTTGCAGTAATACATACCCCAATTTGATTTTTTCGCGCGTAATTATTTTTCCTTTGCATCGGTCATAGTGCGCCAAAAATTCATTGTAGGAATCAACGAGTCCTCCGTAATCGAGACAAGTAAAGTTTACCATGCAAGGCTTCTGCAAATGATTTTCCACCTCTTCTCGCGATAAAAACTCAACCTTGCATTTTTTGCACTGGAACCTCGAAACCATGTTGTACTTGGTAGCAATGGCTGATATAAAGATTTACGGAATTATCCGTGCCTTTTAAACCCACCGCTCTCTAAACTAGTATCAGGCCAACCCGTGCGCTAGATAGTTACAGGATAGTATCCCCCTCAACGTAAAATATGCCACGGTGAACAAACCAGCAACACCACTGTAAAAAAAAACCTGCAAAAAAAAATACTCAAATAGGAGTACGTAAAGGAGCCCATCTGCAGGGGTTTTCCTGAGGACTTGCTTAAAATGGGTTACTCTGCGTTTTCCCCCTACTACTAACTATTACGCCGCTGACAGACAATTCGACCACAAAAACAATCAGCTAATGATCAAGCAAATGATCAGTGTACCATGCGTTTTTCGTAAGGTTTCATTTTATAAACAAATGATAACATTCTATTTATCACATTCTCCATATTTCACCAGCTAATGACGATGTGAATGATCACCCTTGACATTTTGGGAGGGAAGAACGGGAACTAATTAACTCGCCAGAAAAATTTCGGAGGGAAGATGTGGGGGTCACACTTTACCGGGGTTTTCATGTTTCACCTATTTTAAGAACTTTCACCACTTTAAATAAACCCCACAGGCACCACCAACGCTGCAGCCTACAGATGAAAAAAATAACCATAGTGCAGTACACACCTTGCCAGTCACTGAACGAATTAGCCAGACTAACTCAAGGATTTGTTAACGTAGTTAACCTACCATTTCGTGCGTTTAGAATTTAGGTTAGGCCTACACATGGCAGTAACTAGTACTTAAAGCAGGTTGTGTTTACGACACATAAGCCAAGAACCAGCTAATGGCTTAATGTAAACACTACTGGTCGATGTTTGCTGTTTTAAGTGTTACAAATTCAGACGTAGAAATATTATCGAGACCCTTTTCTGTTGTCAACATATTTTTTATGTATTTAGCATTCAAACTTTTTTGTACTTTTGCGTAATTTAATTTAACATTTAAACCAGTATTCTTGTATATATTTTTTTAATATCCATAAGGCAACTCCGAAAGCATTTTCATCCGTTCGCTGTTCGTACTTCATTCTTAGGCTACTCTGTTTGCCAGCCGTACTCCTACAACCAACAATGTTGGACCACACGACGCCTAAGTGGCTCAACAATTGTGCGCCGTCCTGCCAGTAGAAAATTTGACATACCGAAGGTGGCAATAAACTTCGAAAAATTTGTTTCAACATTGGTCAAAACGGAGTTATTTCGCTTTTTTTTCGAGGGAATAACTGTTATCGACACCTTCGAAAATATGCCTAAATGACATCCGGATTAATTTCCTATCTCCCGCTACCTTTCTCACGTTTCACCCTTCCAATTCCGGAGGAGAAGAGAGACATAAACAGGCAAACAAACCGACCGTACGTTTAATGATTAAGAAAAAAGATTAATTAATTTATGCAGTGGCTTCAGCTAGGTATGCGTCCGAACTAGAGACCTTAACTAAATGAAACGTTTCCACATATGAGATGTGTATGATGTGCGTGTGCACTGGGGGATATGTGAACCACGTATGTGTCTTGCGGCTCAATTATTTAACGTAATACAAGTAATGCTAATTCAATTATGTGTGCATGACGTTAATGAAGTAAACGTTTGGATGTTTGATGTGCTTCTCGCCAGAATGCAAGAGGTTCAATTTTGCTAGGTAATTCCAATCGAAAATTCCTAGGTTCTTTTACATGCCACGATCATCATGAGAACGAGGCTTCACAGTGCCCTTCTCTTCCTGAAAACGCAAGGTTTTGCTGAAGTCAGGATTGACACCGGGAACTCTAGCAAATTAGATAGTCGTGCTAACCATTAGGCTACTGTTTCCATATATTGTACAACACGCAGAACAGTTATTGATCTGTTATATTAGGATTCATGAGCCAAGCATTCATTCATGAATTTTTGTTGTAGCAACTGACTTAAAAGTCAGAATACCACTACGCATCATCCGGTTTTTAACTATCACTTCTGTATTATTATCAATTGAAATAAACGGTAAGCGGTAACCTAACAATTTATTTTTCCCATTACTAAACCTTTCGGTACATTTATGTGAACAATAAACAGCATCCGTTATGTACGTTTCTACCTCATCAGTCTAGGTTAGTTAATTGCCTAACGTTGAATGTAATTCGCTTCTTTAACGATTGTTTGCTTAGTAAAAGTAAAATTGCGGTCTGTAGCTGTACGAAAATACATTTTCAGTTGATGCCCCATCAAGGTCTGTGACACAACTCCTGGAGAAGTTCAGACTTACGAATGTAAGTATGAACTATTCAATAATGACATTTAACAGGGTTCAAAAATTGCGATTTTATTTTATTTATAATTTTCATATAGTATTGACACTAGAATCACGGAGCTGATGTCTGATTTTAAATGTTCATTTTTGTATTAAGGTGAACAGAATACAGGTTGTAGAATGGTATTGCTCTTCCCTCTTGTGAATCGGCAGTTTTTGTGTATCTGGTTTACTATATTTGGCAAAAACAAAAACATTACTATAATCTAGGTTTATAGTGTTATAATACATTTTTTTTAACCAGTTGTAATAACTTCCAAAACAGCGCATCAAGAATGGTGGGAAACATGTTTGGATGTTGAAAATTGTTGCCCGACAGTTAATCAGCATTTGCTAGTGTTGTTTCATTAACAGTGACCAGTTAGAAAATACATTACAAGCCTAACAGTGTTATTTTACTGAGTACAGAAGGTGGGAATAAAACGCGGCCCACCCCTGCAATTATTCTAGTTAGACGAATAGATGGAACTATCTATAGTATGAAGGGAACTACTAAGTAATTGAATAAGTAATTCCCGAATTTAGTCTAGCAACCTGAAGGAACAGGTCCTTTACTGTCCCATTGAGATTTGAGAAAATGAAGTAACCCAGATTTGAATTAGGAAATATTACGAGATTCGAGATACAAGAGATAAGTACGATAAATGCTTTTCGAACAGATTAAATCAATGAGATTTGAAACAAATGAGGTGAGCAAGGTATGCTAAACAATATAAGAGATAATAGAGGGGGGGGGGATTGAGGCTTAATGGCGCGTCGACAACTTGGTCATTAGCGCCAACCTCAGTCACAGTGCAGTGGTCCGGGTTGCCACTGCACCACACATTACAGAGATGTTATTCAAACCCCTAATCTAAATCTTGTCATACATCTGTACCTCCTGCAAAAATTGAAAAACACCGGACAGGAGGACAGACTTATCGCCCAACTGACGCGCAATGTCATGCGGAAGATGGAACCGACGACGAACACCATCAAGATGGCGACAATCAACAAGTAAGTGCCGGACCGTAAGTGGCCGTCGACACCAAGAACATTCAGGAGGGTCAACCCCCCCCCCGCAAAAGGAAACAGTGAGTAAGTCGGGTGTGACCAATCCGCAAACGGGCCAACACAACCTCCTCACGGCGACTGCGGCGACACGCCGAGTGCCACTCCTCGACAGTGCCTTTAATGGCCCGTAACTTATTACCGTCCTGTCTGTCCCACAAGGTTTGCCAAAAAGCGTGTAACCTCAGACGCAGAGTTGGAAAGGCATCTGAGGGAACTAGGCTGAGATCCCTACCGAGAGGGCCAGAAAGGGCCCCTTTCGCAGCAGAATCAGCTTGTTCATTCCCTGCTATCCCAACATGGCCCGGGATCCAGCAGAAAAGCACGGTTTTCCGCTGGCCAGGCAAGCGGGAAAGCAAAGCTTGGACACGTTGTGTCAAGGTTGAAGTAGGAGTCAGCAGTTTGTGCCATTTTTTGGAGAGGCTTGCTGTCAGTTCAGGGGTGCTGGTTCCTGCAAATTCATGAGGGCTCTTTTTTTAAACTGAAATAGTTGCATGGCCATGCATTCTAGTGCTTGGAGGTGTGCGTCACTGGAGGTGTTAGATGTGAGGTAATTGTTCAAGTTATTTGTATGTAGATTTCACAGTATGAACTGCAACGATCTTTTTCGTATTTATAGAGAGTATAAGTTGCTGGCAAGGGAAACTAGTTTAAAACAGTTGAGCAGTTCACTAGTACAGACAAGCCACAACTAATTTCATGCATGATTGTTTTGTTTCGTTTGGGAGCATTATATCTTTAAAATTATTTTCGGCAGCTAAGCTAGGCCACACACTGTTTTCGGTTGCTGTTTGACCGAATCAGAAAACTGTGGCAAGGATGCTAACGAGTAAGGGATATCGCCAATACCGGCTCAGTGCAATCTTTATTGCTGAACTTGAATAAGGTTAGCCTAATTTGTTTAAAGTGCTTGTGTGAATTCTTTTGCGTGTTAAAAAGCGAAAGTTGCAATTTGACCTCTTCAAATTTAGAAAACCAATAAATATATTACAGCCAAAATAAAAAAATAACGTAGGCCTGGTTTTCAAACAGTAACAAGCAAGTCGAAATGAAGATTTTGTTTTGGTTTGGAAGCCAATAATTGATTGCTTAGTTACGTTCAATTGAGTTTGCAATTGGCACTAGAAATGTAGCAACATTAGTAAAAATAACAATGTATTTACAAGTTATCTGATTTGCAATAAATGCAATCAGTTGAACCTCTCGGCTGTTCCTTAATTTAACAATGCCGGTGTTAATTACTCCAACATCATTATCAACAAATGAAACTTAAGAACATCTTAAAATTTCACTAAGGAATATAACAGAATTACTGTTCTTGAAACACATAAACCTACATATTTTTACATAGAACAGCAACCTACCGACTTCGATTTGCACAAAACAGTTAAGTCGTTTGTGATTTTCACAGTACTCAAATGTTGAGAATAGCATTCTGCTGTAAGTAGCTCGTTTGTGCTCTCTTATTTTCCTGTCACAGCGAAGAGAAGGGAAAGATTCCTGCACAGCAATAGTTTCAATTGCTGTTAATTTGTGGGGGTTACCTCCACCAAAAACCACTACATCATCTGAAAGCATAGCTTTCTTTGTTAATGTATATCCTCTTTGCATGTTCTGTACATAAGTGGCCACAGCTGAACTAGTAACATTCATACAGAATGGTGTGAAAAAAGTACACTGTCACAATTTGCTCCGCAATACCTTGTGTACCATGGTGCATTTTCCGTATTTTGCCTAAATTGTCTTCAAACACTGACTGCGCCCATAGGGGCCCCCCAACATCTGACAAAATCACACAGGTGTAAGATCAAATGCACATTGTATGAATACTCTGCTGCACCATAAAGTTCTCCAATTTCAAACACAAACTTTCTAAAGGAGGCATCAGCATCCTTAACATCCTTTACTGTGATCTTGAGTTGAAGTAACAGTATCATTCCGTTTACAAAAAGGCACCAACGCTTAAAGTACCGCGTGCTCATAACTCCCTTGAACCACACGGGAAAGCACAGTAAAAATGTGCGCCACTCTGAAGCTTTCCAATACTTGCGCACATTCAGGCTGAGAGGGGTTCGCGTGATTTCATTCACTACTCTGGTTTGATTAATTTTTTCTTCTACAAGTTTCACTTGAGTTGGAGGAATGTAATAGGCCTCTCCTGCATTATCCAACCACAGACTGGCAAAATGCCGACACACTCCTAATAGTACGCAGTGCATATAATCGGGACTGAAGCCTGTCAAAAGTCGGAAAAAGACGCAAAAGGGAAAGTCCCTTTAATGACTTTAACGTGTTTGTTTGTTTCAAGAGCTTCAGTAGCATATTGGCAATAACTCGCAGTGGTTCTTAATAGTGGCAAAGGCAGTGTGTAAAGATACACTCGGCAGTAACCCCAGCCACGTTCCATTGTCTAACTACAATGTTCACAAAAGTCACAACGGTATGCGTAATTGTACCGATGCACATTCTTTAGTAATGCACGAGCAGGGGCGTCTGAAACGCACAGTGGAGCTACTACTATGGTTTTTGTAGTTACATTAGTTTGTCTGTTAGTCCATAGAAACCCATTCCAATGAAAACACTTCTTCCACAAAAGGCTTTAAATAACACTCCTGCGTGGCTGGTTTTTTTTCCCCAACCGTAACGCAACAAGCAAAATGTTCTTTCTTCGGTCACGAGGAGAAAGCTCATTGATGATATACTGTATCGGCCAGAGGTCAAAGTTGGTGCTATTAAATATTTTAATACCATCAGCATTGAACGTTAAAGAAATGGAGGATGGTGTTGGTGGTATCAACTTTTTGTAATTTCTGCCATCACTTATATCACCGAACGTATTGGGTTCAGAACGAAGTTCAGACTTCTTCCTGTACTTGGTAATTTCATCTTCAAGGTTTTCATTTTCAAATTTGTTTTGTAGTTGTGTTTTCAGGGGCATATACAAAAAAAAATTTCGTTCTTTCAAAGACTGTCTAAAGTCAAATGAATGAGCACATGACGGACATAATCCAGTATCTTCATCTTTTTCGGATACACCCAAGTACTTCATACAGACACTACAATAGTGGTGGATTTCGTAGGTGTTTATAAATGACATTGAATTGAAAGCAGAAACTTAGAATTTGGAAAGTTCATTGTTGGCATGCATAATCGCAATAAAGTCAGCAATTCTTGTCCGCATACTCCACTTAAAATAAAGCATAAAAGCTAGCAGTAAAATAAATAGTTCTAAAAC
Organism: Lithobius niger; assembly: GCA_023313725.1. NCBI lineage: Eukaryota > Metazoa > Arthropoda > Chilopoda > Lithobiomorpha > Lithobiidae > Lithobius > Lithobius niger. The sequence continues at coordinate 15,351 of JAHWFP010071003.1, forward strand.
TGTAATCGCCGCGCCTTCATACAGTGGCTCATTGCCGTTTGATGGTAAAAAATCGGGAATGGAAGAAAACCTTGGCTGCTCGTCTTCATCCCTAGTTTCAGTTTCTGTAGTGGTCTCATCACCATTACTTTCACAAGACGACTCTGATCCGTTTAGCAAGGTTCTGTAATCACTCTCCCAATTCTTGCATCTGTAACGTCGACTCCATCACTTCCAGTATTTATGTGTGCTTGACCTGCAGGCTCTTGGGCATCTGACCAAACCAGAAAAAAAGAATACATATCAGTATTCCATATGCAGAAAATCGACCCTGTATAATTATATAAAATTTAACAGCAAGAAATAAATTGATAAATACTTCTAATACATCACGTACATTTGATAGTTTAATTTGAATATATGCACACGCTTGAAGTAAGGTATGCACTTGCTAGTGCATATACTTTTACGATCTTAAGAATAATAATAATTTTTAACAGTATTACGACACTAGATAATTTATTTTCAATCAAAGTGAATATAGCTCAGCAACATAATCAAACCTATCTTTTGTGACAATTACGTCGCTTTAATTCGCTAGTGAAAACTAATTAATTCATTCACGACTTGATGCTATGAAATTGAAAAGGGAATTGATCGAAATAACGTATTCATGAAATGTAAATTTGGGTTTCCAGGGGAGCTATTTTGCACATGGATATCCTCCTGAGAAGTATACAAAAAAGAGCGATCGTTAATTATTAGCGTGTCTCCAACTATGTGCCCCCCAAACCCCCCCCCCCCAAAATTACAGCCGGGGCTCAAAAACTGTAATTATAAAATAATAGACTAAAATAATCGCACGACTTACCAGCGTTATCATTTTGCAGTTCATCTTCTTCAGCAGTCAAACGATTATACACAGTTCGTTTGGGAATAACAGCCTCCTCTCCCGCTATTAAATAACGCTTATATCTTCCTCAAACCTTTCCTGTTCTTGGAGTATCCATATCTTATTAGTAACAATTCAAAATTAAACCTCAAAACTGATGGGAAGTGCAACGAATGGAGGACGATATCAAACACGACACCATTATTGTTTACATATGGTCGCCATATCTGCAGCAAATTATATATCACAATAACGAGTCACAATAACGCCCACTGTTAATTCGTAACAAATATTTATGTAGTAAATTAAGTTCGTCATTTTAGCAACTTCTTACAATCATTTAATGTATGAATTTGTTTCCGAAATATTTTAAAAGTACCAAATCAACCAATCAAATGGAATCTAGCTCACAAAATCGGTACTGCGCGAGAACGCATGGGTTTTATCGAAGTTAGAAGGCTACGTAGAGAACCAGCGTTGCCAGCTGCGAGCTACTTTCTCCTTCAGGTCTCCCGCGCGCATTCAAACGCTCCACGAGAGATACCGTTGCAAAAACATTATTTTTGTCAGTATTTGTGTTATTTCAAGCCATTTCCATCTTCAAGATGAGTAGTTGTAAAGTATACAGCTATGCTGTAATTGACTTTTTGAAGAACGTACGGTGGCAGCTGTAGCTGTAGCTGTAGCTGTGCCCCCTGTGGGCTGGGGGTAGAATAAGCCCACCGTACCCCTGCGT
>JAHWFP010071011.1:0-14177 GCA_023313725.1 Lithobius niger
GGCGGCCAACCGGAAGTGTTCTCGTACGGTACATTTTATTACTACTAATGCATGCGTGAAGGATTTGATGGTCGTAATTTGAGAGAATTAACGAGTGTACCTTCAAGTCATCAGCAAATTTGGCTTGATCAACAAAATCCAGACAAACATCTAAATCGTTAAGAAAATTCACAAACTAAATTGGCCCCAAGACCGAGCCCAAAGGGACATCACTAACAATTCGGGATGGTGAAGATAACTTACCCGCCACAGTGACTTGCTGCGAACGATCAGAGATAAATGCGTGGATCCAGTTCATTATAAAATTTGGAAAACCAAGGGCTTTTAATTTGAAAAGAAGCTTGGAGTGTACCACAGATTCAAAGGCTTTACGAAAGTCAAAATAAATCACACAGGTGAGTATGCTGATATCGAGTGCCTGAGTCCAACAATCAAGTCAATTAAAAGTTGGTGTGTGACAAATCTTCCTGGAAGGAAACCAAACTGATCGTTTAGAGTAATAGAGGAAGTTTAGCATTTCACACTAAATGAAGGTGTCCATGATTTTTACAAGGGGTGACTATTAAAGAAATAGGTTTATATATTTTGAGGCTCAGATGGATTACCCTTTTTGTGAATAGGTACAATGTTAGTGGTCGACCATGCTGGAGGGATTTTTCCGGTTTGAAGAGATTTAGAGAAAATCTAACGAAGGGGCGAGCAAAAATGATGAGCAATCTGTTTATAGGCAATGGCAGATAGCCCGTCAGGACCAATGGAATGGCTAGCTTTGGAATGCAGAAGATATTTAAGAATTTAGTTATGATTAAACAGATGATTACAATCTCCGAAGGAAATATTTTGAAGACGGTGAGCGAAGAACCACCAGGAATATGGCAGTTGTTATCCACAATCGAATTTTTCAGAAATTCCTGTTTAAAAGCATTAGCTTTTTCACGTTCATCAGAAATTTGGTTTCTATTTACAGGTAATGGTGGGATATTTCTAATGGTTCGTGTTTTTTTTCAATGTGGATGGAAGAGGACAGACATGTTTCCCTTATTAAGGTTTTTCATTTCAAACTTAAGATAGAGTGCTTTGATGTTAGAGCGAGTTAAATAGAGCGAGTTTAATATCCTGATATCTAGTATGATTGGACTCGTTTTTGTCTTTTTTTAATCTTTTCCATAAAATCAGTTTTTTATTTGCAATTTTTTTTGAAAGACGATCCGAAAAGAGATTCTGATAAGGACTATTATTAACCATGGAAGTACAATCTGCTATGTTTTTAGGATTATATTATGGAAACAAGTCCAAGCTACATTGACTGAAGTGGAAGTGTCAATGGCTTAACTCCAGTCAATTGATTCAAGATGAGAACGCAACAAATCAAAATTAATGCGGGCAGAGTTACGAGCAGTTGTTTTATGCTAGCACAGCCATGTAAGTTAAAAGTAAGCGAGTCATGATCACTCAGACATAGAGGTTGGTCAAGGAAGAGATTTAAACCTGACCTCAGGTGTCAGTCAGGATAATGTCGAGAATATTGGTGCTACACATTGGCTGGGTTACCGGCTGGGTCAGGCTAAAAGTCACGATACGTTCAAGAAATATATTGTGTACACGGTCAGTAGCCTGCACTCCAATCAGTTGTAGATTGGTTAAAGTCTCCAAGAATAAGGTTTGTGCAAATCGAATGGTAAGTTAAATCGAAAAAATTGCACATAAGATTTACCTGAGTTTCACAACTGCCCAATGGGAGATAGCCGAGTATGTAATTTAAACAGTAGTCAGGAAGTTGGAAGTTCACAGCCTCTGCCACCTCAGATATGCAACCAAGTATAACATTTATACCAAGTTTAAAAAAAAGTGCTACGCTGCCAGCATGAGCGCCGCGGTCCCGACGTAACACTCCATAAGGAAAGCCTGACAGCAGCATAGCATCAGAATTTGAGTTTTGCAACCACGTCTCAGTAAGAAAAATGAAATCAAATTTTTGTAGCACAAGAAGTTGTTGAAAGGCAGCCCAATTTGCAACCAGGCTGCGTACGTTAAAGAGGGAACAAAAAGGGTTCTCTAATACCGAAGTTGAATTTGTGTCACTATGTCAGAATGATGGTCACGCATGCTGCCATCCAAAGGCAAAAAGACGAATCTAACAAAAGACTAATCTGTACATTTTATGCTTAAACGACTAATGAATGCATGCTCTATACAATGGTTAACCCGTATTTTGGCTATTTTCAATTTTTCATCAAATTTCTGGGGTGGCAGAAAAACGTATCAGATGCTCATTTACTTAATCTCCAGGCAGGAAAACGTGTCCAGCATTTTCACTTTTGATGTCTTGCCAGAAAGACGAAAGTCATATTCATTTTTTTTGCTGTATACCGAGCATCATGAAATTCACATTCGTATTTTTTTTGTGAGCCACTACACATCAGAGGTGCTTTGGTCATTCAGATTCGTTTAAGTACAACACACGTCGTGTGCATGACAACAGCTAAATAGAACTAAAAATTGAATTACCTTTTAAAAGGTAAGAGAAAACAGAAAGCCACATGAAGTACCTGACACATTTCTTAAGGAATAACAACAACTTACTTTCAGATATAAATAAATTAAGAGATCAACTAATCATTACAAAAAGTTACTATAGCAGTAAACATAAAAATTGCAACATTGAAAAAATAAGTAGATTAAGAAACCAAGCAAATCGTTATGATATACCAAGATGGTTTAATAGGTATGGAATAAGAAATAAAAGTTTTTACGTACCAAAGATTTTTAATAGATTACCGAAACAACTGATTGACTATGATAGTATCACAAAATTAAAACAAGAATTAAATAAATTTCTTTTCAGTTAAATATAGATTATTTCATGTAAATAAAATACAAAGTGAGATAGCAACGCTACATTATAGGGTATAATATATTCAAGTTAAACATTCTCTCTTCTAACTGCAGTCTATGTACAACTTATAGCTTCTTTTAAATGTACAGTAGTTGATAAATTAAATTAATCGTATTGATAATATAACATTGTGAAAATTGTAAATCTACTTATTGTTATTTATTTTGTATATTTATTGATGTTGTTTTGCAGCTCACACAAGTTTCACGTAAACTTCGAGCAATGTTTTGGCAAATAAGAAATTTTCTGGATGTAAACAAAATTTTATCTCCACTACAGTATGAAAAAATAGAAATACAACTGAATTATTATCAAAAGTTAATGAATTAATTTCAAGAGGTTTAGATGAATATAAATATGTGGGAATAATACAGGTGGACTTACAGAAAGCATTTGATACGTTTGATCAAAAGAAATTATTACAAAAATGTTACAACCTAGGATTAGGAGTGAAAATATGCAACTTACTAATAAATTATCTAAATAACAGGAAGACAATAGTACAGCTAAAAGATACATATAGCAACACAAAAATGGTTAATGATGGAATACTACAGGGCTCAATACTAGGACCACTTTTATACTTAATTTATGCAAATGATATTAGTAGAAATGTAAAAAAAAACATTTTTCTCTTTGCAGATGATACTGTTCTAATTTCAATAAATAATAAATATGATGAAATGATGAAAAATCTACACTATGACTTTAACATAATAAATGACTACTTTATAGAAAAAGAACTTTAGATTAGTAAGGAAAAAACTACTCAAATGGACATATCAGTACCAACAATGAAAAATACAAAAGAAATATGGATATTAAAACTTTATGGAAATTGTATAAATTTAAACTTAGGACTAATAGAAAGTAACTGTAGAGAAGAACGCTGGAAACTGGAAAAAAGAAAACAGCAAAATATTTAGGCTTAAAAATAGATGAATTTACGAATTTTAAAGAACACATAATTGGAATTATAAAAAAATTAAAACAATTGATACCAAAATTATGTAAATTGAAAAATATCTTAAAAACAAAACCAAAAAATAAGATATATGAAGCGTGGATAAAGAGTATACTAAGCTATGGAATAGAAATTTATGGTAATACATCAGAATACATTATAGAAAGATTACAGAAATTTCAAAATAAATTAATTTAAGTAATGTTTGGAAAAAAGATAAAGATAAAAAAAACTATTGAACTATACAAAGAATTTGAAATACTAAAAGTAAAGGAACTTTACAAATATATAATAATAACAAAAAAATATTATAGGAATGCATTCAAAGTAAACACAAAAAATTTAGAGAAAATAAGAGTAGGAAAGAGAAGATATGAGTTGCCAAGCTGGAATAATGCATATGGGAAAAGAGGAAAAACCACAATTATATACCACAATTATTTAATGAAATGCAAGAAAATATGCTAACACATGTAAACATGAAAGAAGTACGGGTAAATTAAAAAAAATACCTAATCATAAATCAGTTAGATACATACTATAAGTCCAGTGATAAACGCCGATAATTTTTGAATACCTAAAAGTAATATATATTTTTTGTTGTATTTAGTGTATTTATTATTTATTGTTATTATTTATCATGAATGGTAAAAGAAAAAGATGATGTAATATGTCATGCAAGATTTTTTATAGGCTTCGATAATTGCTTGCAATAAAAGAACCTATTATTATTATTACGGTATAAACTTTTCTGGCTTACAAACGATTATGCAAAATTAAATTAAAAGAGTACAAATATGTGTGGATCAGAAATGGTAAAATTTCAATGCGGAAAATGAAGATGATAAACAAGTGCGTATTATTAGATGTGAGAATGACTTGATTTAATGGGCTTACAGTATGAACATATTAATTTAATTGCTGAAAGGAGTTGTGACCTAAAAGGCATACTGCAAGCTGACTTTCCGAAATATGGAAACAACTTAGGTTATTGCATGTAAATATTCATAATATACGAAAAAATTGGGAAGCTTTAAAGTATGAAATAGAACAAATGAGTGTGTGTTGGGATATTATTATGATTACAGAAATAAGTATCAAAGTGGAAGAAACTTCACTGTATAAAATTAAAAATTACGATTCAAATTAGGTAACTAAGGAAAATAAAGTAATGGGAGGAGGCCTAGCAATTTTTGTTAAAAATGAAATAAATAATCATTCCTTTGCATTAAAATTAGATGAAAATGATGCTCTTGAACAGTAAAGTTGAACGAAGATGCCTACATAATTGTACTAATATACAAACAGTCAAAACAAATGTAAATTTATTTATTAAGGCACTATCAGAACTATTATAAGGATGTGATAAAACCAAGAATGTAATATTAAAGGAGTATTTATATTTCGAAACCATGGAAACAAATGAAACTATTACTCTCTAACCCAAAAATGTTTATGGGAAAGAAAAGTACCAAAAGTATTGGCCAAATTTGGTTTTGAGTCAAGGATAACTACAGTAACATGCAGGAAATTAAAAAACAATGTTTTAACAGAATCTTGCTTTGACATTTGTATACATTAGAACATTCTATGATAATATAGGTATTACAATCCAGGAAAAGGTAGCTGACCATTACATGACAACACTTGTAATTAACAGTCATAGAGAAATTAACTTAAAAAATTGTAAAACATTATACTAAATTAAATGATAAAAATAATAGATGAACTAAATTAAGTAAACTGAGATTTTAAAAGGATATTAAGTGTACTATTGAAATGTACAATAATATTGAAGATAAAATATTAAAAGTATATGAAAAAATACTAAAAAACTAGATAATTTTAAGATAAATCGCATAAGGAAAACTACATTACTGAAAGAAGAGTTATTTTAATAAATGAAAAAATGACTCATGGCAGAAATTAAAGAAAAATGAACGTGACGAGAGCTTGCTTTTAAAATATAGAAAATTAAAAAAAAATCATTGTAACAAGGCAATAAAACAAGATGAAGAAAACTTATTTTCGAAAATAATTGAGGATGATAAAGATAAAAGAAAAATGTGGGAACAAATAAATGAACTCACGGGTGAAGAAAAAGGTAACAGAGATGATTTTATTAAAAAAAAATGTCGCACAAGCACCAATAGAACAAACATATAATGAATTTAATAAATCTGTCGTAAATTAACAACGTACTCTTAAAGGGAAATATAATAGAAAATAAACAAAGGCAACATAGGAAAAGATAAAAATGGAAAAATATATACAGATAATATGAGTACTGAAATGACAATGAAAGAAGACTTTAAAACATTTTGGAAAACAATTAAGATAAAAAAAATCAGTTGGGTCAGATGGCATATAACTGAAACATTTAAATGTTGAAAATTCCTATAACTTCCTTGTACTATTAATTAATTGTATCATTGAAACTGAAATACGGCCAGCAAAACCAAAACTCTACTCTAAAGACCACTCTATAAAAAGGGACGAAAAATGATTAAAATAATTATAGACCTATTGCTCTACAACCTGCAATAAACAAAATCATTGAGAAATATTTCGCAAGTAAATTCCAATAATTTATTACCAAACATAATATTATAACTAGTAATTAGTTTAGTTTTCAAAAAGAAAAGGGAACATGTGACTCCTTAAAAATATTAAATGATAAAATGTCGAAAGCTTTAAATGAAGGTAAATTTATGGGGATCGTTCTTATAGACTTACAAGAAACATTTGATACGATGTAATAATTAATATGAGGAACATAGGGATAAGAGGAAAAAATTAAATATACTTGTTAACTACTTAAATCATAGAATGAGTTGTGTAAAAATTGATAAAACGACAAGTAATAAATTAGATTGTGATGATGGTGTTCCCCAGGGTTCAATACTGGGACCAATCTTATTTTTAATATATAAATGACAAAGATAAAAAAAATTGAGAAAGGTAATATATACATTTTTGCTGATGATGTAGTTCTTACGGCAATTCATATTAATTAAGAAACAATAGTGCAGTCATTACAAGCACAGTTTGATATTATTACTGAGTGGTGTGTGGAAAATGACGTTCTCATTAGTGAAAATAAAACAGTATTTATGAATAGAAAGAAACTTCACATGAGTGTAAAATTAAAAAAAATATTTTCTTTAATTCAAACCAGGCACTCTAAAATGAAACGAAGTTAGGCTGGCAAAATATTTGGGTCTTACTCTAGATAAACCGGAAAATAAAATATTCATGTCAACTTAATAATTCAGAAACTTAGAGGTATTATGGCTAAATTATACTATTTAAAAGATATTTTAAACTTAAAAAAACAGACAGGCAGTTTATTATGCTTGGGTTGAAACTCATCTTAGGTATGGAATATAAAATTATGGATTTGCTGCAGAATACCAGATAGATCGATTACAAAAGATACAATATAAAATAATTAAAATTTTATTTAAACTAAACACAGATATTAATACGGAAGATATATATATAAAAATGGGTATCCCTAAAATTACTAGCTTAAGGAACTATGTCATTATTAAAAAAATATTTTCTTATATTCAATACGATTGATAAATCTACAATAAATAATATGATGCAAATACTTCAATTAGGAGTACCACTTTTTCGAAATAATTATATGAAGAAAATTAGTACACATTATATACCCCATTTATTCAGTCAACTCCCAAAAAATTGTTTTTCATTACAAGTTATAATGCATTAAAAAAGGAATTTAAAAATGGTTAATTGGTGAATTCTAATACTTGATACTGTGAGGGTTGTGGATTCAAATGATTTCTACAATATCATCATAGAAGTGATTTTATTTTCTGAATATACTGTATTTATGTACAACTATTGAAACTACAATACTTGTTTATATGTGAAAATTAGTATAGACCTATTGATTAGTAATTAATTATAAATTATTTTGAATAATGCTTGTTTAAATGATTACACCTTGACGTTTTTACTGTAAAACTTGAAATTTTTCTGTTAAAATATATGTGTGCTGCATAATTTTCTTTTCTTTGGGCAATTGTTTCAAATGTTATAATGTAACTTTATGCAACGAAACTTTGTTTTTTTCCTCAAATCGATAACTCTTGTGTTTTAAAAAAAATGATTGTAACGAACCTACATTCACAAGTACTTAGGTACTTCATGGAGGTTCTTTTCTTTGCACCATAATACAAAAACATACAAAAATTATTATTATTATTAAGAAACAAACGGCCAAGCACCGAACCCTGGATCCAAGCACCAAACCCTGTACAAGATTCATGACGTACAACTCACTGACGCTTATTGTCAGTGTAGGAATGAATCCAATTAACAACTTACTGGCAAAATCTAAAAAGCGAGCAATTTCAGCATCACCATGTTGGGTCATTTGTACACAAGTCACAAGAAGATCTGTGCACACGATCTGCTGAGAATAACTATGTTGAGTATCAGAAAAAACATTCACGGTTTTACATTCGGAGAGACTATTTGTTTAAAGATCCTCTTTAGGACTTTGAGAAAATACTTACAGAATAATTGTTCAAAAATTTTGAACAGTGGGTGAGTGTCAAGAATTTGGGACAGGGGTAATATTTGCACCCTACCAGAGATTATATGAAAGGTGCACTAATGAAAAGATTCATAATTACCAATTGAGATTCGGAAACAACATTAAATTTAAGTAACGTGTATAACAAATAATGTAAATTATAAAGGTGTTGCTAAAGAAAGACCATATTTTTTAAATAAATGGGGGAGGGGTATGATATCCATACGAAGAATAAATTTTAAGAGTTTCATGATTACTATTTATATCGTATTTTGAGAATGTAATTCCTTCTAAGCTTGGAGTACCACAATGGGGAGTTTCAAGAAATGAGTTTTGAATTGTTCATGTACAAAGGAATTTGTAGATAGTTTAAAAGGATTTATTAAATGGGTTGATGGGTTGATAATCCTAAATGTTCAGGAGTTTTTAAACAAGGGATCAGTGATTTATCAGTCTTATTCTTTAAATAAGCAAATAGAAGTTTTGATTCTATCTTTTTGGTAATTAGAATTTTTTAACGTAATTTTTGCCGATTTTTACGAGTAACATCTGGTCTAATAAAGTTGATCTAGAGGAAGTCGTTTCTAGAAAGAATCACAAAAATATTTATAATATCCAGTGAAAATATTTTTTAATGTCAAGTCGAGAATGAACATTTTAATCGTAAAAGGTTTCTTTCCAGCTAATTGATGTGATATCGTTTAAAAGGGGGTAATCAACAATATTAAAATCTCGTTTTTTGACTGTAAGGACCTACCAGTTAATAAAAGTTTCAATATTAAGGGACAGCTCCTTGTTTTTTACCAGTACGCCTTATAAAAGGAATAAGCAAAGCATCGGATATAAGTCCAACAAACTAGGTATTTTACCATGACAATGTCTGGTTGGGTAAATACCGTGCTGATGTATTGTAGCTCCTGTAAACCTTTGAAAAATTTACCGGTAAAACTATTCAAGACTCAGGAGAAGATTTTGATAAATAGTAGATTTCATGGACATAAAAATTCCCAAAACAAAGAATAGGACATTTTTTTTAAAGTGAAGGTAGATTTAGAAGTGCAAGCAGTGCAGGCTAGTGAGCAGTAGCAGTCGAGATAGGCATACAATAGTAACATCCAGTTAATCGCCTGAGGAGCACTTACGTCCATACCCCATAGCCTTTCACTCCCGGAAGCATTAGAGGTAAATACTTTAAGCATCAGCGTATATATTCTGGTAAGTGTGAGGCATTAAAAAGGGCAATGCCACAATGAGACCTAACAATGTGATCACAACGAAACAAATTGTAGCCTGCAAGTCCAACACAGTGGCTGGGTGTAAAAGAAGTGAAATATGCAATTATGTTGGAGGAAAAGATGACGGTGCTCATCCATATTATTTCTGAGACTCATTGCATTTAAATACAAATGATTTAAGAATAATATGAATTTGCTACTGAGAAGCATTAGTTGGTTAATTTGGTGAATTTTGCTTAGATTTTCATTTTAATTTTGAAAGAGGTTTTAGTGCATTAAAAGTAAAGAGTAAACAGTTGCTTCGTCGATTGGCAGATTTTTATCACCATTTGCGAAAAGGTTTTTTTCATCTTCTCCATCCTTCGAATATTAACAACGGTCTGGGTCGGATGCAGGACTATTGCAGTAACTTGTGCACCAAACCAATTTTTTTTGGAGGATGGGGTAAACTGTTTGTCTTTAACATTTTTATTGATAATAACTAGCAAAATGTCCAAAAAATGCGTGGCTGCATCTGTGGTCGTCCTGACAAACTCCGTAAAATTAGTTATTTTTTGTTTAGTTCGTTATTTCCACCAGGGATCCCATCACACTTTACTTTGAAATCTCGTTCATTGTTACCTGTTGACGCAGAAATTATAAAATAATAATGTTCACACACAATGGGAAAGGCAAGTTAAACTATAGAGTTAGTTTAGAATTTTTTAGGTTCGTATTTTTTCATGGAACTGGTTTCGAAAATCGAACTCAAATTTCTACACAATTACATCTGGTGGTCAAACCCTGAAGAAATCATCATCCTTGCAAACGTATTCATCGTCATTTCTCTTTTCAGGCATCCATTTCTCAGTACAAGGATGGATTTGAAATTGTGTGCTAATATGATTGATATACAGGGAGTTACAGACCAACTTCTAAATACCAACGAAAACATTGAAAACTGCAAAAAACAAAAGAAGAGTTGCCAACAGACAAACTATGAATTTGCAATTCCAATCAATAGCCGAATGGGCGACTACTATTCCACTGTAGTTGTAAAGATTCCTAGCAATAATTTTCAAATGATACAGGAGAGATTTACATACAGTCTTGCTGCTCTACTAAGTGATGTGGGGGGAAGCCTTGGTTTTTTCTTGGGGGTCTCAGTCCTCAGTTTATTTGAGTATTTGATAAACCTTACTAAAGAAGTTACAAGAACCATTTTTAAAGATAAGAAAGGTAAGTAGCAATGAAATATTCTAGAATTCACCCCTAATAAAGTTACAGGGTTCGTTCAAAGCCTTGAAAAACCTTGAATTTTGGTAAAAATTCGTAATCGTTCTTGGAAAGCCTTATATTGCTAAATTTGCAGACATGTGAGGTGTGCAGTTTCAACAGTTACTGGGTACGCCATATTTGTTCTGGATATTGACATCAGGCTTTTACTAAACACTTACTGGACTAGCCGGTCATTGGCCAGTGTGATTATTTTATATTTTGAGTTTGTATTTGGCCTGGAAGTTTAAATTAAGGGAACTTGAAAAGGCTAACGAAATTTCAGCTTTGCTAACTTTTTGATAATTTTCTTGCTCTTGTGTATTTTGGAATTCACCTTCTGTTCTCTCTAGCAAGTGGGTGTAGTGACTGTGCACGTCTTTGTTTAGACAGTTCGGCTGGTATAGGGTTTTTTTAATAGAGGGAGAGAGATGACGTAAAGTTACCATGTAGGATTTGTGAAAGCAGGATTTTTTTTGGGGGGGGGGGTGTTGGGGGAAGGCATAAAAATTATTAGTTACCCCTCCAGAGAAAATGTCTAGCTACTGCTAGTTTGAACTTATTTTTGCTAAAATTATTACTCAAGGCCAACTAGCTATTGACTTAAAATTAGCTCTATTCTAAAGCTGTCGAAAAAACGGTAAAATGGTATAATTGAACGTCACTTTTTTGCCAAATTATCGAAAAAATTAGATTGTATCGATAGTAAAGAAACAGCTGAAAAGTTCACATTGACAGCAATTGAAAAAAAACCCTAAAATAAAGGCAGTTACACTGCAGGTAATGTGAAGTTCAATGAGAGAACTCCAAAACTGCAAAATAACTGCAGTTTTCAGCAGGCAAACTCAGAAACTGCAAAATAAATGCAGTTTACCAATATTGAAAGTGATGTTTTGTCACTTCTTAAATTATGAACAAATTTTTATGGTACGAGGAAGTGATGGTATAGTGTAGAACAATTAATGCTTGCTGTTTAAAACAAGCCAACAGTTGTATTACTTTAGCAGAAATCCATTAAATGCAAAACTTGGAACCATATACATTAACGCTTAGTGATTGGCAAGGTGTATAAGACTGGATGACAACTTGTATCGTTGTAAGTAACATAAGAGTATATTAGGCAAGATACGCATATGTGTTAATAATAGAACTTGTAGAACCGATACATTCGTAACTGCGCATAAACTGCTTGATGCAAAGATTAAGGTTTGAATGATACCTGAAATTTATATTATTAATTTTTTATTTTAGTTCCACGTGGAATTAAACTGCAGATTTACTGCAATTTTATTGGAAAAAACTGAAGTTTAACAACAGTTTGAATGGCAGTTTAACTGTAAAAGAGGACTGCAGATTTTTTGGGGTGGGCAATTTACGGCACTTTCACTGCACTTTTTTTTGCAGTTTTTCTGCAGTTAATTTTCAGAAGGGTTGTATCTTTTTTACTTTGATGCGTCATCCACCTCTGCTCTCCAATTGTTACTCCCGCCGTATTTTACTCTCTCTCTTCATTTTTTTTACTCTCTCTGCCTTTGAAAGGCTGAGAGCAACTCAACATGGCCTATTCTACCACCATTTCTATTTACACTTAGGCCTACTGAACAAATTCGAATTTACTCGTATGCTGTGCCTCTTTTATCCTCATGCCTCTTTATCCCTTATGGGATGGAATCTATTAGGCCCATAAGATGAGCGACTTTTTGTGGAATTATCCGGTCGTAAATTGCCGATGTAAGTTACGATCTGCAAAACACTGTGGAGTGATAAGACCACACGATTGAGGAAAAGGAGAAGAAAGATTCCTGCGAATAAATGCAAGTCTATTTTGGACTATCAACAGTTGCCACTACTTTTACATCACGTTGGACTCCTTGGATGAGTCAAGAGATTGAAGCTGACTCACGACTTCTCACATATTATTAGAATATCATTCAACAACCTCCGTTGAATCTGACTAAGCTCCACATAGGAAAATACGTTTTTTAAGTGGGCAGGATTGCCACTAGAGTGTCACCAACTTTAATTCCCAGATAGGTTGACATTTGGGCAACTCATGATCCTCACAACCTAGACCGTGCAACAGCATCATGTCTTTACAGGGTTTCACCGCCTGTTAATAAATACCTTCACTGACAAATCTTCTTTTTTGACTCTTAAGAGTATTAATACACAATCAAACTGGAATACTAAGAGACCGGCTATCATTTAGGAGAATGAATATCTGCATTACTAGATGGCATTAAAGTACACTATAGAAGTGTAGATATTCAACCACTTCTTATAATAATCTCTATGAAAAAATATGAACTTAAAAATTTGAAACGCAGTTAGCTGGTTAGGGTCTAGCTCCCAAAGTGGCTCCCACAAGTGGTTCAGGGTCTTTTATACCCAGGCTTGTTTCCAGGCCAAACTGCAGGTGAAATCAAGTAATATCCTTTGAGCCTCCACTGCTGATAGCTAACCCTAGAGTGTAAACTAGGCATTAGCCTTCTTTACCACTGAAACTAAGGACTGCTGTACAATCATGATAGTATACAGCGCATTTCAAGTATTTTACAAGCCATAGCATCAGCAGAGCTATGAACATTTAAATAAACAGAGATGGGAAAATATAGAAATGATACCAGACTGTGACACTTTTGTCTGTGATGGGCCCGTGGCTATTCATACATGGTAGCCCAAATAGAAAAACTTTCAATGAATACTGACATTCTTTCCAGGCGCACATTGAGACCGATTGTAGGATACTACATTAGTCTGGAGGATATTTCTAAAATTGTGCATTTCTATCATAAAAGTTTGAAACTTGGCAGGAATATTGTTTACATTGAATTACGATTTTAAGTTTTTTAAGCATTCTCCTATTGGTATGAGCCGCCATGAAAACGGTGGCCAAAATGGTGGCCCAATAGTCTAAAATTGTGCATTTTTGTCATAAAAGCATGAAACTCGGCAGGAATGTTGCTTACTTCAAATTATTAAGAATTTAAGAATCGTAGACATTCTCGCTGTGAGCCGCCATATTTGAAAATGGCAATCAAAATGGCGCCCAAATTACGTTTTTTCTCATAAATCCCCAAAACAGCCCGAAATGGATATGCTGAAGATTTTCTGAAAGGTGACGAAGTATTCTTTCCATCAATCCTAACCGAAATTGTTTAACTGAGATGGAGGTGTAGAGGTTATGGCATAGAAGAAAAGTATACGTTGGTATTCGAATTCAAAGTGGTCTTGCAATCCCTCTAATAGTCCGATATG
>JAHWFP010071014.1:8896-32005 GCA_023313725.1 Lithobius niger
AAAGTTTTTTGTAAGAACTATACTTGCAGTAATGGTACTAATAGTTTCAAAACCCTGTAACCCCCCCCACCAGGGGGGGGGGGAGTCAAAAACACACTGACCAACTGGGAGAAAAAGTCAGTTACGGAACTCAAAAATGGCACTTTCAGCAGTCAAAATAAAAAGCAGTAAAAAAGACCTTAGCTTCTGGTGGTGAAGCCCCTCACCCCCCCCCCCCCCGTGATGTGAGTGTTTACAGGGTTTTCAAACTATTAGTACCATTACTGCAAGTATAGTTCTTACAAAAAACTTTGTAGAAAAGCCTTGGCACCTGGTTTCTTGGATTCTTCTGTCTTTTAGGTGCTGAATATGTTACGGATATGGGCATAGAAGCAAACAGTGTGTTCATCGTGCTTATTGTATGAATCTTGATAAAAGATGGGTGTAAGGAACATTTTATAGAACATTTTAACCTAGCGTATCGTTTCGTTAAACCGAGACACGTTCTTTACAACCAGTCGAAATGGTGTGGAGAGCTAATTTGGCTACAGCACTAATCTTGGCTACAGAAATCATCTGAAGACAGTCTCAATAGGTATACGAAAAGTGTATTTTTAGGGGGGATCACATTATTTTTGGACCTTGAGTGGGGTGGGGGGTAAGATTTGTTCAGGGTCTGGAAGGGTGGTGGTCGAAAATCGAAAATTTCGTGGTCACATTTTCATTTCCTCCAGCCCCCACCCCTGGTCAAAACCGGTTCCTTAGTGGAATTCCTACATAGCGGCCCACACAGCATACGGGCAGACTGTTGTGACCTTGTATTTTATTGTGTTTTGTGTTTTTTATTGTGACCAAGGATATCATGCATTTGAAACCTATTTCCGAAAATTAAATTAGTGTCTCGTATGCACTGTGTTTTTTTTTTTGTCATCCGGGCGACAAATGGGCTTTGTAATCTCTTTCACAAACACAAATTAATCAAGTGTTTGCTCGTTTGCTCGGAGGCGGATAGCTTGTCACTCGCGGGAACTCGAAAATCGCGTAATTTTAAGCAACCTACGGTCTATTGTAAGTAGCATGGTCAAATTATGGACAATCTGTCATTTCCGAGCTAGGCGAGTGACGAGCAACCATGGGCGAATTTCGAACAACACGCCTCTGAACCGGTCAATTCGCAATTCATGGTGTTGCATTGGGAATTTCCAGCATCACCGTCAAGGGCGGCATTTTTAGATGAATCATTGGTTCAGAATCTAATGATTCATAGGAGCAAACCCAACGCATGTGAATTTTTCACGTAGTTGCCAACAGTGGCGTAGCAACGTTAGGTGAGCCGGTGGCAAATTAGCCTTTGCCTTCCCCCTCCTTAATCTACAGGATAGCCCATAAAAAATACACAAGCTAAAAAAAAATTTAAGTTTATACTTTTTTTCTAATTAAAAAAAAATTGTATAGTGAAAATTGGGAAAAAAACTTTGAAAAATGGTCACCATAATTTTTTTATGATATAGGGAGATGGACGGACAGGGAGGCTCAAAATTAATTTTTTTAAGTACAGTTTACATGAAGCTTAATAACTAGTGAACTACAAAAGAACCTTTTTTAAATCTAAATATTTTAACTGGTTGCCAAGTTTTCTACTACGGTGTATGTTTGCTTTCTTGAATATGCGTTTGTTATATGCAGTCTAACACGGAAAACTGTTACAAGGGTGTTTTCCCGTGGAAAACAGCAACAAAAAGCAGAGAATATGAAATTTGAACCGAGCAAAATCTACCGCAGCAATGAAATGGGCCAAAAAAACATTAAATCTTAGCCGTTACAGTAATTTATTTGTGAGCTGCCAGGAGATTTTGACATTTTTTTAAATCAAGATTTTAGCGAAATGCAAAAAAAAGGGTGTCCAATATTATTATAGTTTTTCACAAATAAAATAAAAGCCTGCGGAGTGAAGACACAACTATCTTTCAATTTCTTTCTTCTTGTATCTTGATGCAGGAAATTTCGTTACAGTTTTAAGTACAATTTAGACAAAACTTTTTTACAGCTGACGGTTAACAGGGCGCAACAATGAACATTTAGAACATGCATTGGCCATTTCATTTTACGGTTTATGTGGCTACAGTTGCCTAAAACGGATGAGTTAGAGCGTAAAATGCAGATAGAGTGATTACGTTTATTTCGCATTTTATTTCGCTGCCCCTTCCTCCGCAACCCCCCCCCCCCCCTGCTTCGGAGCAAAAGTACGGTGAAAAATACACTCTTACACTGT
Organism: Lithobius niger; assembly: GCA_023313725.1. Lineage (NCBI taxonomy): Eukaryota > Metazoa > Arthropoda > Chilopoda > Lithobiomorpha > Lithobiidae > Lithobius > Lithobius niger. Next base: position 11,148 of record JAHWFP010071014.1, read on the forward strand.
GCCATGTAAATGAGACGAATAAGAATTTGTTAGCAATTATCCTTTAGCATAAACAAAAAACATGAAAAGTTAAGGATATTTTTTCATAAAACATACGATTTTTTGAATAAAATGTCATTCATTGTTTTGCAGAAAAGGGGACCTGCTGGAGCTTAGTATTTGTAGTAGCACACACCTTACAAAATCAGCTGGAGTAGAATTCGACCATACATAATAAAGGGCTTCTCCCAGTAAAAACGCTGCAGCATACAATTTACAATGGAAGGGTTTCACACCAGTATCCATTCGACTACAGTGCTACACACTTTTACAACGAAATTGTAGCTTTTTTTTTGAATTTTCACTTAAGTGTCTCATTAAAATAACGTCGAGTATGCATTGTTATCTAGACACACGGTAGTGTGTCGCGCCAAGTTAGGCAACAAACTTCACAACAAACATCACATCAATTCAATTGTCGAGGTTGTAAACCATTGTAGCGCGACGCCATAGCGTCAGTGTCTTACATCCTGAAGCATAGTTGGGCACATTTCAGTTACTTCGGGGAAAATAAGAATGCGGTACAGAATCTTAAATTGTGTTGAAATCGAGAGCAATGACCCACCCGGCAAAAATTAACTCGTGTAGGAATGTCAGCTAAGCTGCTTTCAATGCAAAATCTGGCCCTCAATAACTAGTCCGCTCATCCCCATGTTAAATCCCATAGGGTTCATGGATACCGAGATAACGAGAAGGCTTCCAGCTATGAAATTGGACGAATGGGTACAGTACAATACGAACTGCGTACTTTTTATGGTTTGGAGCCTGGGGATGTAACAGGGATGGCGTGGGATGGCGCGTAAGCAAGAAAATATTGTTATAATCATTGTTAGTATTGTCGACATCGTCTCTCACTGGACGGCCAAAGTTCGGACGATGAGGACGTGCATACTGACGTGCGTGCCTACACACACACTAGTGTATCACGATAAATCTAAACAACGTTGCCAAAGAAATTGTATTCACGTGCAATTCACGAAAAATAAACCAACAGTAAAAACAAAGCAAAATAAACAAAGCTAAAAACTTGTAAAGCGGCCACCAAGTTGAGAACGGTTCGGCCTTTCAAAGGAGTGGTATCAACACACCAAACTTAACTAAATAACACAAATTACAGCAAAATTAAAACCTAACCAAAACCTATAAAGAAGTGACAACGTTGAGAATGGTTCGGCCTATAGGCAAAATGTAGGCGACACTTTCTCGCTGTTGTGTTGCAGAATGTAAAAAATGCAGAAGAAAATCTCACAAATCATAATACGAAGGGTCACACTTTAGATATAATCAACTTCCTGTCTTTTAACTTTAAATGCGCAACAGGTAATCGTAGTTATGCCTCACCATAAATTGTACTCTCAAGGGCTTCTCTCCAGTATGAACATGGACTACCAACAAAATAATTGCACTAAGTGAGTAAACCTTTTTCGACATATTATCATACTATTTTCTTGTTGTTTATAAAAATGAATTTCATCATCTGTCCCATTCTGGCAGTTGACTTGGAAGACTTCACTTTTTTAGTTGAAGCACGAGTGGCACATTACATAACACATGTCATGGCGAGCTTCGTAACCAAACTGCTTCGTGATTGGTTAAAAATAATATCGAAAAGAGTTTAAAATACAGCCTATTAAATTTTATTCGTCTGAGAATTCCAAAGAATACTTTAAATAAGAATTTATGAATACCATTGAGAGCCCAGAAACAAGCTGTAAATAATACTGATCTTTTAAAAAAGCACAAATTACTAGCGCCATCTAGTTTTGAAGATTGAAAGTTTTGGTGCTTAGGTTCCAATGGTGGTCGAGGCGAGTCTCTGTGCTCGGTCAAACGCTAGAAAACCACCATAATACAAGTGTGTTACTCATCGTTCCTACGGAACTTTTTTGAAACTCATAGTATTAGACAGTCACGTCGCTCCTCAGTACTGGGCTTGTTCCGGTACTAGAAGGGTGTCCAGGTACTATTCCACTGAGCGTTTAATATGCGGGGAGGAAGGCAGCTCTCGTTCAAGTTGTCACCGAAGCTCTAGTGTTAATAATAAATAAAAAAAATGGCCGACATTTTTAATACAGCTGTTTTCAAGTTGTTGCGGGCGCCTCGCTCATAAGAAGGCAAACAATTAAGCTGTTTTTAGCCATTTGGGGTGGTCGATGCCCAAGACCAGTAACTGGAAAAACAGGAACGAAAATTGGATACTATTGCATTGTAATTTGTATAAAATAGTGCAGCTAAGTCGTTTTTACTGGTTTAAGAATGTTTAAAAATCGTGATTTACAGAAAATATTCCATTTAATGTTGTTTAGGACGGGAGTCTAGTTACTTGTTGTTAATTTTGTTAGTTTTTGTCCTGTGTCCAATACACGACACGTGGCTTCAGTACATAATATATCTTTGTCGCAGCCTATTGCTTTCTTCCGGTTATAAATTTTGCTAACTTACTTAGTTTCTTACGTCACTCACCTGTAGATTGTGGAGAACAGGCATTCGTTACAGTGGCACCTTCATAGTAAAATTCAGGCGGCATCCCATTTTGCAGAAATTTTCCAGCAGTAAAGTTTTTAAATGAAAAGGTACTTAGTTTAATTTTGTTTTCACTGAAGTAATCTGGAATGGTAAATGCAAAAGAAGATACATTTATAATCAAATTTGCAATTTCTTCCATTAATAAACTCGTTTTCCTTTGTGCTATATCGAGAGCAAAAGAGTTAAAAGACCGAAATTGTTATAAAATGGAAACTCAGAGAGCAAAATCTCCATTATTTAGTAAAATAAAAAAACATCCCTAAATACATACTGATTACTCATACCACTGCTGAGTTAAAACGATCATATCAAAAACCAAAACTGGTAAAAGGGGCCGCCTAGTTCCGAATGGTTCGGCCCTTCAAAGGAGTGATATCAACACACCGAAACATTCGCCAAATTAATCGCACCACTTAATAATTCGAAGGTTAAATGAAAACTAGAACATTGCTACTTTCGGCAGCAATGTTCAAGTTTTTATTTAATGTCCAAAGTATTATTCGGTGCGATTAAATTTGCGAATGTTTTGGTGTGTTGATATCACTCCTTTGTAGGGCCGAACCATACGGAACTTGGCGGCCCCTTTTACCAGTTTTGGTTTTTGATATGATATCACTATTTTTTTTAATTGTGTATTTACTCAACTCCACTACCGTGCAGATTTGTAATAAAGTGCCACGTCACCAAGAAATTGGTTTTCAACACTTTGCTGCCCCCTTTTGCCTATATGCCGAACCATTCTCAACTTAGTCACCTCTTTATAGACTTTGGTATGGCTTTAATTTTGTTGTAATTTGTTTTATTTAGTTGGTTTTGGTGTGTTGATATCACTAATTTGAAGGGCAGAACGGTTCTGCCAGAACCACTATCAACTTGGTGGCCTTTACCAGTTTTTGGCTTTGTTTATTTTGCTTTGTTTTTACAGTTGGTTTATTTTTCGTGAATTGGACTTGAATACAATTTCTTAGGCAACGTTGTTTAAATTTATCCTTATACACTAGTGTGTGTCTAGGGACGCACGTCAGTATACACGTTGTCATTGTCCGAACTTTGCCCGTCCACTGAGAGACGATGCCGACAATACTAACAATGGTTATAGCAATATTTTCGTACTTACGCGCCTTCCCACGTTATCCCCGTTAAGCCCCAGGCTTTAAACCATAAAAGGTAAGCCGTTCGTATTGCACTGCACCCATTCGTCCAATTTCAAAGCTGGAAGCCTTCCATTATCACGGATGAATAATCACCCTATGGGATTTAACATGGGGATGAGCAGACTAGCTAGCTAGCTAGTACATTTTCAACGTTATTGAGGGTCAGATTTTGCATTGAAAGCAGCTTAGACTGCATTTCCACAAGAGTTAATTTTTGTCAGGTGGGTCATTGCTCTCGATTTCAACACAATTTAAGCTTTTGTACCGCAATATTATTTGTCCCCAAGTACCTGAAATGTGCCCAACTATGCTTCAAGATATAAGATACTGACGCTATGGCGTCGCACTACAATGGTTTACAACCTCGACAATTGAATTGGTGTGATGCTTATTGTGATGTTTGTTGCCTAACTTGGCGCGACACACTAGCGTGTGTCTAGATTTCAGTTTTTTTTTAAAGAGAACCCTGATAACTCACAGCTGTTTTAAATTGAAATTGCTTTAAGTCTGCAGTGTTTCTCGGATGTATTTGTCTTTACGATTGCTAGGAAATTGTTATGTGAACATGTTTCCTATCTGATGGAGTGAGAAATTCAGAAATCTAAGTAAGCGGTCTGGGTATTTAATTTTGACATCCCATAAGTTAGCTTGTTGTAAATGTGTATGACCAATATAAAGTCTGTATGAACAGAAAATAGAGAGTAAATAGTAACATTGCATTCTAGCACACCCTAGCCTTTTCAAAAATGCATGACGACAACGAGACGGAAATTTTTTGCGAATTTAAAGGAGGTGTTAGACAATTTTTTTTTCGTTTCCATTGTGATAATTTTTTTACCTTAATTTTTCTGAATAGTGTTCGAAATGCCTGTCTTGGTCTATACACAGCTCTCACGTAATATTTTACGTTAATAGCAATGACTAACGTCTGAACGGAGAAGTGTGCTACAAGCTTTAAGCCACGTCACGTTGCTGGCCGACAAATTTCTGTTTGGATTAAAAGCATGTAAATTAGGGGAGACGCGTATACTGCTCCATCCCGTACCGTGTGACCCGTGGACCACACGGACGGGATTGTCGAGGCAGAATACTTTCAGTCAAAAACTGGTCGTATCGGAGAAGTGTACAGTCGTCAAAAATATGAGATGGAGCAACAATTGGGCAGCTCTATAAACCAAAATAGGTAGGATGGGTGGAAAGCAAAAAAGGGTTAAAGGGTTTAACGAGCGTTAACCACTCCTGGTCATCTGCCCGAAGCCCTAAGGCCCTATGTCTGCAACAGCCAGATTCCCAGGCGGTCACCCACCCAAGTATCAATCCACCCCAATGCTGCTTAACTTCGGGGATCTAACGAGAACCGGTGTTTCCAGCACTGCAGCAGCCAACAATACCATCCGAAAGGAAGTATTGTTTAGTAAGCTACAACAATACCAATTTTATACCATTGTTGTAACCCTTATTCACCACACAACATTCTATTCCATTCTGCTGCAAAAGTAGCCAGTTAAATCGTTCTATAATATAAACTTTTCAACTGCTGTTGTTTCTGTTTGCAAATAGAACGTTTCTTTATTTCAAAAACCTTAGAAAAAACCTATTTACATATGCAGTACTCACTATTCAGTAATTCTTAGATTAACAGAAATCGTGCAAAGATGGGCGTTTATTTATTCAATGTTAACTAATAATTGTATCAGTAAAATGTGACACTGGGAAACTAGTTTTTAGTTTGTCCAAGCATGCATTTTATAGCCATTACTCAGCTGCATATAGCTTTTACAATTTATCCCAACTTATATTTTCGCCTTTGAAACATTCTTTATTATTATTTTATTTTTGGAGGAGGAGTGGGAGAAAAGCACAGAGATTCGGCACAGAATATACGAGTTGCGCAGGCCAAAAAAATAAATAAAATAATAAAATACAAAACCACCATCATAAACACAATACGGTGGTTCCTCCCCCACCCCCACGCCCACGGCACTACTATTTTGTGCCGGTTGGGGGAAGGGGGTGAGGTCAGGCGAGAAAAGTGTGCGCATATATTAACTGCATGGGATGAAAATTGTGTTTTTATTAGATATTCAGATTCCTTACAGCATATTAAAAAAATACGATGTTCTGCCCTTCTGCTCACCAAATGGCAAAAAATACCGTAATCAGCAAATATTACACAATATATTAAAAAAAAAAAAAACCCGATATTGTTCCATCTGTTTATCATATGGCAAACAATACCATAAGCAGTAAATATCACTCTGTGTCAATATGGCGAAAGTTCTAAAAAGTAAAATAAAAACAGTGTTAACTGCCCGACTTCCCCCATAAATAACGAAGCAATGTCTGATCAGGAGAAAATTAATGCACACACGTCCTGGACGTGATCATGTTGTAACCATTTCTTCATATTCCATCCTTCGTCAAAAGGTCATCTGGGAGTGAAGTATTATGTTTCGTTGATCCAGGCAAGTTTATTCAACATAGCCAGAATCTTATTTTGCCAAAGCTTTGCTAGAAGGCGTTAACTTTCCGGTAAGCGCTTCAACTCGCACGGAGTCTGTAGGAAAAATACGTGTCTTCTACCCGATCAGGCTACCTTAGCTTGAAGTAGCTATCTGCTTCACCGCTTCTTGCTTGCAGAACGTTGTTGGATGCCACTGCCTGGAGTAATCTAGCAAGAGTTGTGTATTTTCGCCTTGGGGAAAAACCTAGTCAGCCCATTTTTAACCAGAGTTAATCCAGAAAATAGTTACGACCAGTCTTTCCACATTTGGCCACGACCCAGAATTAGAAATGGAACATGTGGTAATATTATCACGGACACTCCGTCCAGCCCTAAGGACTCTTTTTATGTCGCTCCTGGTCTTATCCAAGGTTTTTGGTTGATGTGTTAAAATGATGAGTAAAGTTATACGGTTTATGCAACATAGTTTTAGTCCTGCTTACAACTAGTTACGGACCATCTTTCTTTGCAAAGAAATTATCACCAACGCTATTTTACCGTTGGGGGTGCTAATTATGCTAATTTTATTCCCATTAAAATACGTTTTTTTGTATTATACTTTTTATATTTTTTTAAGTAGTCTGAAACAAAGTAAGCCCAGAATAGGATCGCTTAGATGCCTTCGCCGCTGAAGGAGCCTGCAGTCTCTCAGACCACCCTTGCCGGCCTGCCGTGCTTCCCCTTTATAGTTACTGACCAAATCAGATTTATCGTAGCATCTAGTCTAAGCTGTGCCATCACTCAGTCACCGTGAAACATGATCACCGATACCAGAAACGAGATCGAACAAGGCTGTTTGATAACAAAACCTAAACTAGGCAGAACATAAGCGTCAAATTCCGCCAACTACTTAAACCACCCAAGTGCAGGGTGGTTTAGTAGTTGCACAGTAGCGTGTACAGACCCCCTAAGAAGGCAGGAGTAACTTTTAGTAAAAGGACTCTGTAATATTTTTTCTAAGGACCTTTTCTTTCAGCCCCATTTTGGCTTTTTTAATGACTTTAGGCCCTTTCTCAGGCAACGCCGCACCAGAAAATATCAGCACAAAAAGCGTATTTTGCAAAAAGGGCAGGATCAATAATCCCCTTCCCCCGTTCCCCAATGCACGCCACTGTTTATTTAAAAATAATGTGGGTTATTAATTAAACGCCATGGCGTAATGATTTAAGCAAAAATTATTCTTCCTTTTAAATCAATCATTTTTTAAATCAAATTAAAAATAAAAATATATTTTTGGATTGAAAAAATTTGGACCATAAAGACGAGGACAAGCGCGGGGGGGGGGAAGAAGTTTTTCAGTATGGTGCCCTTACCACACTCTAACATCAACTGTTCCTAGTTATCTCACAAGCAGAAACAATTTTTTTTAATATTAAAGAACGTGAACAGAGAAATGAAAAAAATATTGTGTTGCAAAAATTCTGTCTCTGCATCTGATTAGTTGTTTAAACTAAAATTAACCTGTCAAAGCGCTAATCGAAGCAGAAATAGGTTTCTTGTAACAGAGTTACCAACCTTCCAGAAATGAACAGTTTAGTAATTAGCGTAACGAGATTTTCTGGCCAAAAGTACTGACGTTGAATATCCCTACTAGCATATTGAACAAAATAAAAAACCTCCACATAAATATTTGCTCAGCAGACGAACCTAATTGATTTTTGTGCAGCATAGAACTTACTCAGTTCCTGTTTTTTTTTATTATTTACCAAGTTAATGAACAAATAGTAACTACTCATGCGCCTTTTAGGCATCGCAGCACATTCGTAATCCACTTTGCTGCAACTATGCAGTTAACAATGCAACTCTGAATTAACCTTCCCCCCCCCGTACAGGAAGATAGACTCAACCTGCAACAATGAACCTTGCTCCAGCTCATATTTTTGACGACTGTACGCACTTGCCGTCAGTCGAGGGCCGTCACGCACCTGCGCACAATGCCTTTCCTCTACTAAATACAGATGCGAACGTATTTCAGTTGCCTTCGGGACTTATATGTCATCATGCCCGAGCGTAAAGAATTAATACCTTTTACTACGGCGTTACATTTAATTACCTATTTAACGTCACTACAAGTCCTTCATTTGCATTGCCAATTTGGGCGCGATCAAATTTAAAAGATCATGCGGAGCCGACTGAAACGATTAGCGATGGAAACAATGCGCGCTGAACCATCCCTTGCCGTCAGTCATCGGAACGGAACGGAGCTGTGTGCTACAAGTTATACGGCTGGTCTCACTCCTAACGCACGAGACAGTATCGAGGAAATACATTTTGAAATGAGACAGGCGGAATCCAAAACATTTTGTCTCAAACTATCTCATGCTACTTCAAACAAAGCAAGTGACTTTGTGGAGCAAGTTTTGCTCTGAAACAAACGTTGGCTTGGTGCGTGAAGTACCAATTAGTACATACTAAGGCTATATCGCCCAGGCTGTTTTAAGGTAAAAATAATTTTCTTTGCTGAGATAGTCTTGTTCATAGGATTGTTTCCATCTACACAACAAGTTGTTTTGCATGCTTAGTGCTATGGCCATAATAAACATAACTAGTGATTGGTGGTGAAAGAAAATTAATTTTCTTCTACTTACTAACAAGCGTAATTGAGACGTTGCATTTATGTGAGTCAAATGGATAGAACGACAGGTCGTAAGTGCACGAGAACTTCTTCGTGTCTCTGCAACAACAGAGGTTAACGTAAAAATTCTGAAAGAGTCAGTGTATGCAACTGTGTAACATATTAACTGTATATAAATCAATGGTCAGGGACCATTCAGTGTGACAAAACGTGATTGGGAGGAGATGTCAAACATCTGACGTCACACTGTTGTATTTTTATACACCTCTACTGCAATACTGTAATACTTTAACTGGGGGCGCCGGAATTGTATCGACACGGAGTTATGTTAACTCCGGAATTTTCTTAAATTCTGACCCCTGTGTTGGACCAGGAATTACAGTAACTCCGGATTCGTGATTTGCTTTAAAAGTGTCTGAAACAATCCGGAATTGTGGTAACACGGAGTTACCGTAACACCTGATTTCACTGATGATTAAATAACGTCTCTGCCTTTCTCGTGCTGCGGCTATACATATAACTTCATAAATCGTGTTACTACAATTCCGGATTTTTTCAGACACTTTTAAAGCAAATTACGAATCCAGAGTTACTGTAATTCCGGGTCCAACACAGGGGCCAGTGTTTATGAAAATTCCGGCGTTAACGTAACTCCGTGTTGGTACAATTCCGCGCCCCCTTTAACTGTACATAAATGATGTGCTCAGGAATCAGGAAAGTATGGGGCTGTAAACTCTGAAATTGTTTGAACCTCTCAATATTCTTGGAAATAAGTCTCATATAAGGAGTGGCTCATTCCTAATGTTAGGTGGGAAAGGCTTGATTGAAGGTTTTCTCTTCTACCCTTTTTTCCCATCCACAATACGAGATGTCATTAGTACCTGGAAGATCAGACATGGAGGAAATGACAGTGAGTACATTTCAAAATTGAACAAAGGCCTGGTGATCGCTAACAACGCCCCCATAAAGTGTGCGTTGACTCGGTCCGGGTTGCCACTGCGCCACACATTACAGAGTTTCTAAGTCACAAATACAGATCTTATTGTATAACCCATCTCAATAGGATGCAGTGAGTTAGTTTGGTTTGACTAATATGCAAACGGGTAACACCACCTCTTCCCAGCGACTGCCGCTGCAAGTCAAGCACCATTCCTTGAGAGTGCCTTTAATAGCTCTCAATTTAATGCCGTTTTGCTTGTTCCACAAGACTTTCCAAACCGCGACCAATTTCAGGAGTAGAGCTGGAAAGGTGCCTAAGGGAACAAGCCACAGATCCCATTCGCTGCACGATTTATTTGCACGGTAGCATCCAGCTTGTGTATTACAAGCAAAACAAGTTATTGATCGAAATTAAATTAGTTGTAGGTTGTTTTCTGTTTGCTTTTCAGATGAATGCATGAAATGCCTTTCATCTAAGAAAAACTGGAAATGACCTGGCTCACTATAATGGGCTTGGCATTAACAAATTTCCTAACAACAACCCCAACGTTTCAACAAGGTATTTCATTGTAGCAGATAAAAATAAAGTAACAAATCGCTGTAAATAGTGTTCGTAGTTGTGTAGGGGTATTTTCAGAGCCAGAGAGACACACATACGTCATCACATAACCAGAAGCGACGTCACCCCACAAGTCATAGCCTCGCCCCCCTCGTGACGTCGTAGGTCTATCCCCATGACGTCATAGACCTGTCCCCTCCTTGTGACGTCAAAGTCATGTTCCATGACGTCATAGCCACGTCTCATAACGCCACAACCCCGCCCCCATGACGCCCCACCCCGTGACATCCCAACCCATCATGACATCATAACCCACCCTAGTGACCAGAAGTGATGCCACCCTGCAGGTCCTCCTTGACTGACAGTGGCACCCTGGCTTACCACCAACAACTTCTACACTCCCCAGACAGAAAGTGCCAGCTGCTTGACCAGTGTGACTTCTCCCACACCCCCTCATCAGAGACCAGAATTTTGCGCCGAGAATCCACGATGGGTGCCTCCATTAGCAGTCGTCTTTTTGAAAACAAGATAGCCAATCTTCACCATCCAGTCTGTGTTGTTAAGTAATACATCCCGCCAATAAAAGATTTGATTTTTTTTAATCCAACTAGTTACCTCATCTACCCAACTATTATAATTATCTTCATACCTTCCATCTTTACTCTTATGCACTTTTTCAACCAAGAATAAATTGAAAGCGCTGTTTTTTTGTAGTTTGTGTTCGTAGAAAGATCCTCGAACGGGGGAGCCATCATGTTCCTTTAGTGCGTAAGTGACCGGTTTGGTTTTCAACACTTTTTTAATCGTAAAGAGTTAATTGGTCTAGGTCTGTTCACGCCCTTTAGGCCACTACAAATTAATTAATTTAGTGGTACTAAAAAGAATTGACGTGAGCGGGCGGTGTTTTGATTTTGTTTTATTTGTGATTCTTCAGATGTAGGCGATAGCTTTTTTTTTAACAAACGTAACGAAATCAGTAGCTTACATTTTGTTGTGGAGTACAATATCTATCTTTTAATGCCAGGTTCAGCGTGCAAATGTTATACATTTGATAAAAATCATTCTTTAGATGCAATTTTTTTAGGTGTGACATGCCTCTGAACGACCCTAAGATTTTTTCGAGGCGATCGGTGAATGAAGCAAAGAGCTGACATGGTCATCGGCTCCAGAAAATGTTTGGTGAAAGTGCAGATGTGTGATTCAGAATTTTTCGGAGAATAAATAACGTTTCATGCGCTACGAAAAATTCCATGCGTGCGTTCCCGAAAACCACTTTATCAATTTTAGCGGACTTATCAAATTTGCTCTTTATCTTTGATGCACATACAAGATCCTTAACTTTATACTTCGACACCTTCGATGATTTCTTGGAACCGATAAGCTGAAGATCGCATTCATCAGTCAGCGTGACGTCTGAGAGCTTCATTTTAATACTTCAGTGGTATCGTCCGTTGTCCTGAGCAAGTATTTTCTATAAAATGTCTATCCACTGACGATTCCCCTGCCTCGTGAAATTTTTCTACATCATCTCCTTCAAGGATCTCTTAAAGCATTCTACCACAGTTGCTTTCATCCCTGAGTACTTAGAATATTGTCTTATTTTATGCTTCTTCATCAATTTAAGAAAGGTCTCGTAAAATTCTTTTCCTTGATCGACCCCCAGATGGTTGGGTACCTTGGGTACGCTTGTTTCTCAAAATTGAAGCAAAAGAAGCCGTAACGTCCGGTTCTGACTTTGACTTGATTGATACAGCTCACACGTACGTTGATAGAGTAGAGCCCCTTGCCATTCTTTTTCTTTGGGTGGCCTTTGTCAGTTGCGCGTCAGTTGGGCGATAAGTCTGTCCTCCTGTCCGGTGTTTTTCAATTTTTGCAGGAGGTACAGATGTATGACAAGATTTAGATTAGGGGTTTGAATAACATCTCTGTAATGTGTGGTGCAGTGGCAACCCGGACCACTGCACTGTGACTAAGGTTGGCGCTAATGACCAAGTTGTCGACGCGCCATTAAGCCTCAATCCCCCCCCCCCTTTGTCTACCAGTTGACCTCGTTGTTTTTAAGTATCAAACCTTTACTTTACATTTTCAGGTTGTGTCGTTTAAACTCTTCCAGCATCTTAGTATCCTGTTTGGCTTTGTTAACGACTGATGTGATAGCCGGTCCTCTACTAGCCACAGCACCGGCACATCTGACAATAGCTGCAATTATCAGAATTAGAGCTAGTAAGAACCTCCTAGATGTTTCTTTGTGCCTATGGGTTTCTTTTCAACGTTTATCTGTATTTTTTTAAATATATAACTTCAACTTTACCCTTGCCCAACTTCATATTCAACGTTCGATCTCCAATCATGAGGGTGTAACACCTGAGATTTCTGGCAACGCTGAATCAAAGTACTTATACGTGCACCGCTCCCATTGGTAATAGGTCGTTTTGTTCCGTGCAGTCAGTACCCTTGAGTGTATAGACAGCTTTGAAATAAACAGAATCTGTGGTAATGTGTCCGCTTTCGTATTTTGCTTTTCTGAAATATATAAACATCTGATTCAGATTGGCGTAGTCCCCAGTTCCATAGTTGATGTTTAGGTCCAAGTAGGAATATTGTTCCCCCATTCAGAGTACATGGCAATCCAATGGGTCACAGTGATCAAATACGGCCGTACTCTTGAGGGTGCTATTTCTTCTGTTGGTCGAGAACACGAGTCTTACTCATCTCGGCTTTTCACTAGCCGAGGTCATGATGAGCCTCCAAGTATGAGAAGCGGAGGTTGGCATCTGAGCTCTATCTAATGCTAGTGCCAAAATCCAAGTTTAACTTCATCCCTTCATTCAATCAGCTTGTAAAGTCGAAATTTTTGCTCGTTGGAAGGTACGACATGGGGCATGAGCAAGCTGACGTTAAGTTCCGCAATTTTCATCGACAGCTGCTATGGCTCTGAACAAAGCATCATTATTTCCCGTTCTCATCAAAGTAAGAGTTAGTTAAGCCCCGTAAATAATCTTGTCATGGTATTCAAAAGATGGGAAGCTAAAACTACTCTTTGGGGGCGGTCTGCTTTTAATGACCATGTTGTGTCGAGTGTCGAATTTTGTTGTTGTCAGCTTCCACACATAGGTAGTGCCAGCATCATCCAGTTTCCAACAGGAGCTCAATAGACTGCTCTTAGCCGACGACCCATAAGATAGGACCCTTTTCATAGTCGTGGCATAACAAGGGTAGTTTAGGTCGTCCACCAGTTTGTGACCAAGATAATGTTTTATGTTATTAAACAGAAACTTCACTCCATTATTCATGGCGACTTCTTATGGAGGTACCCATACTGGATACTCGATAGAATAAACATGGAATTTGGTAGAATTTTCGCACTAGTTAAGTGAGCCTTCGTGGAAATACGCAATTCTGGTGTCTGATGAAGGGGGAGGGGTCACACTAGTCATGCAGAGGGCACTTTCGGTATGAGAGATACAATTTTCTGCTGGCGGTATGCTGGGGCGCAGCAGTCAGTCAAAGGGGACCCGTTAGGTGGCGTCGCTTTTGTTCACAGAGGGGGTTATAACGTTACAAGGGGCTGGGGCATCACGGGGCTGGGGCATCATGGGGTGGGCGAGGGTATGACGTCATGGGGCTTGACTATGACTTCAGTGGGGCATGGCTATGATATCAGGAGAGGTTGGGGCTATAACGTCACGGGGGTGATGTTACTTCTGGTCACTTGAGGGCCTGTATATATGTCTCTCTGTCTATGAGAATAGCCCTACACAACTACTAACATAGTTGTAGCATAGTACTGCTTTACTTTTAGTGCACAATTTTCGCCGAAGGTTTATTTCTGACTTGCACACACAAAGCATTACATTAGCTTGATGAATGATGACACTGTAGATGTAAACAGAAAATGCGATCATCACGACATTACCCAAGTTACTTTTTTGGTATGGTAAGGCTAAACAGACGTATTTGTATTTGAAATTTTCTTTTCTTGTATTGGAAGTCGTTTTTGGGATAGGAGTTGATCCGGACCAACTGGGGGTGCCTGGGGTGTAACTACTCCCCCATTCAGTGCTATAAGCGGTAAAAAATTAGTGGCAAAAAAATAGTAGTGTTTAAAAAGGAAATTGTATTATTGTCGTATCGTTTTTTTCTCGCTTTTTCGTTTGTTCACATTTTTAAGATGAACCCTGTGAGTTACTATTCACAGCTCGATTAGTACCAAAGTTGTAAGTTAATTCAGTAAGGGGAAAGGGGCACACAATTTCCAAGTGCATCCCACTACATTTTGGCACGGCTCTGCAGGAGGTCCTTTCCCCATAATACACCTGCACCAAGTATGTAAATCTTATATCGAATGAATATAGGCAGTTCTTACACATGTAAATGGGTAAATGGGTACGCTTACCACTTCACTGACTGGGAAAAAAACTTGGATAAAAGGATACCTACAGATATTATCTACACTGATATTAAAAACGCCTTTGGGTCTGTCCCCCACGATGTTATGCTTGAAAAACCTATACACCGCAAAATTATTCCTTGGTTTTTAAATTGGATCTGCGACTATGTCAGTAACAGATATCAGAGAGCTGTCTTCAGAGGTAACTTTTCCACGTGGAGGAAAATGAAAAGTGTTGGCATTCCACAAGGTGGTACTTTAAGTGCTTGGCTTTTCGAAAAATTCATTGAGGACATGCCAGAAGGTCTTCTGTCTAACATCTTACTTTATGCAGACGATGCCAAAATTTACGGTAGAGCTGATACTATCGAATCCTGTAACACCATACAACAAGATATTTATAAACTGGAAAAATGGGCAGAAAACAATGGCCTTTCCTTTCACCCATCCAAATATTTCCTCCTGAGGATTGGAGGCAAATACGCTGTTGACTTTGATTACACCATTGCCGCTGAGGCCATTAAACGTGTTGACTCGATCAAAGACCTCGGTGTTATTGTTGACGACCAACTCAAATTTCATCTGCAAACTATACATGTTACTGACTCTGCTCGCAGGATGTATTTTCTCCTCCGGTCAAATTTTTCTCTCTGGACTCATGAAATCGTAAAGAAACTTTATACTACCTTCATTCGCCCCAAACTGGAATATTGCATTCAGTCTTGGTCCCCCTATTATGAAGGCGACAAACAAAAAATTGAAAAAGTACAGAAAATGGTTACCCGGCACATACAAGGATTTAAACATCTGACTTATGAAGATCGACTTAAACAACTCAATCTCCAGACATTGCAAGATCGTAGACTGAGAGGTGATCTCCTCCTCATATATCAAGTGCTGAAAAAACTCATCGACCTGCCTTGCAACGAATATTTTAACTATTCTCTTTTTAAATGTATCCGTGGGCACACTATGAAACTCTACAAACCATCCTATTTAACAACTGTTGGTAGCTCCTGCTTCACTGCCCGTGCTATTACGGCTTGGAACAATCTACCTCAAAAAGTGATTGACTCTACAACTGTGAGCCTTTGGAAAAAACGTTACGACGAGTATTGTGCTTAGCTGATACAATAAGCTTTGCTTTCATCAGCTTCTCTTTATTATTATTATTATTATTATTATTATTCATTCGAATGGGAAGTGGTAAGCGTAAGTATCGTCAAGTCTTTTACGTGGATTTTGAGGCATACCCACTCTATGAGGATTTCCCCGATCCTACGCTAAAACGAAAGAGCCTATAAATTAGGAACAAACCTTAATATAAGTGCAAGACCATTATATATCCAGTAATAACGAAGCATATGCTTGGAGTCTGTGATCCATCCAAAACCACATTTCCTGCAAGTAGGAAAGACCAGTTTTGGAATCCAAAGTCGTTGTTCAATACTGAAAGGAACTTCAATCTGTTCCATCCAATTAAATATTGGCGTGTTCTTAATAACTGAATTATTCAAACGAGTATCGTTCCAGATGGCAATGAATAAAAAATCCACTTCAAATTCCTAAAATGCGGTACGGGAAGAAAGAGAACAATTAATTCGAAAATACAACAAAGTACACTATCTTCTTTTATTAACTTATGTCGATTATTTGCCACTTCTAACCCTTTCTGTAATACCTTGCCCGAGCACAGCTGGCAAAGCAGATCCGGGTGATCATGGTGAGGGTGTTGGGATCTCAACGTAAAGAATGCGAGATGGGATCATTTCGCAAACCCATGTACTAACGATATTTTCAAAATAAATCTCATCTGAAGTACGTCGAGAGTGGAAGAGCTTAATTGGGTTGGGGATGGGGAAGATTGAGGCTTTATGAGACGTTAACTGCTAGGTCATTACAGATCTAACGATAAGGGTTAATGTCAACACATGAATGTGACGAGCAGGCATTGCGTATAATGTATACTATACAGGTATGTCTCAGAAGTCCCGTATACCAGTCAAATAAATCCTTAAGACTTGAATATGGGTTGCTGATAATAGCATATTCTTATAGGAAGTCACCTATGGCGAGTCCGATGATGCTATCCAAAATGACCTTGGAAGTCGTGTTCAAGGTCACCCAGTTTGTATCTCCTAAACTATGCAAGATAGGGGCATAAAGTAAACTAGAAAGTTGTAGGGGATCGTGCTTCTTGTACAACACAGGGCGCAGAACAAAAATCGCTTGCAAAACAAGGAAGATATTGTCGAAAGAAGTTGGGTGGTGCAGAGAAGAGCCATCCATGGGGCAACAGGAAACACAGAAATAACCGAACAATCAACCAAAACAGTAGAAAGGGCAGAATTGTTGCCTAGTTTTGGTAATACTGTAAAATAAACGCCAGTGGCAGATTTAAGGCAAAAGAATCGGGTGAGCAAGCCCTGAAAGGTTTTTTTTTTTTCATTCCCTTTATTTTTCTTCATTTCCGTTTAACCACCAGTCGGCTTTTCCATGCTTAAGTCGGACATTTAAGTCCAAAAGGCAACGTAAATAGGTTTGCATCCGTATTTATTTAAGTATACAATGTACTCCGTTCCTTACATTAACCAAAAGTAAATGCACGACTTTTCGTGCTTTTACCTATTTGCATTTACCAGAATTTAAACAGTGGTTCATTTTTGTCGAATTTGGGGCTCGTACTTTTGAAGTTAAATTAGTATAAGGGGGAGGGTGGGTGAACTATGTTGACATATATGTTTCGTACTATCCGGAGAGACACTGTTTCCCACGCACAGTATGCTAAGTTAATATGTCTTAAATCAGCCTAATTAGCGCATCGGTTGTATACATTTATCAGGTGAGGATTTAAAGAGTCAGGGGAGGGGGAGGAGGGCCTTCTACCTAAAAGTACCTTACCAGTAAAATACAAACTCAAAATTGTTTAAATGATCGCCTCTGGCGCTATATCTAGGTGGCTCTTGAGTGAAAATGATGAATATGCAGGTTAAGAGAGGGAGGTAAACAGCAAAAACAAAGCCATCGAATTTTCAGGGACAAAGTGGGGCCTTTCAGGGCTTACCCACCCGGCCCTTTTGCTTTAAATCTTCCCCTGGCGTTTTATATTATAGTATTACCAAAACCAGACAAGAATGCTACCTTTGTTACTGTTTTATTTGATGGTTAGCTATTTCTATATTTCCTGCTGCCCCGTGGATAGCTTCCTCTACTTCTTTCGCCAATATCTTCCTTGTTTTGCGTGAAATTTTTATAGCCGACTGGTGGTTAAACGGAAATGAAAAAAAAACCTTTCAGGGCTTGCTCACCCGGTTCTTTTGCCTTAAATCTGCCACTTGTGTTTATTTTACGGTATTACCAAAACGCGGTAAGAATTCTACCCGTTCTACTGTTTTGGTTGATTGTTCAGCTATTTCTGTATTTTCTGCTGTCCCATGGATGGCTTCTCTGCACCACCCAACTTCTTTCGCCAATATCTTCCTTGTTTTGCATGGTTTTTTTGTTCTTTTTCCTGTGTTGTACAAGAAGAACGATACCCCCACAACTTTCTAGTTTACTTTATGCCCGTATCTTGCGTAGGTTAGGAGATACAAATTGGATGACCTTGCATACGACCTCCAAGGTCATTTTGGATGGCATCATCGGATTCGCTATACGTGTATGCCATTATCAGCAACTCACATCCAAGTATATATTATATCCAAGTATGTATGTATTATATCCAAGTATGTATGTATTATATCCAAGTATACATCCAAACATACATCCAAGGATGTATTTGAACTGGGTGCGGGATTTCTGCGACAAACTGTATAAGAAGGATAAAAAAGGTGACAGGATTTTCTAGTGAAGAATAGAGCACAACTTGCAAAGCCACTCTCTATGTACAAGAGCATGAAGAGCGGAAGATTTAGGGGGAAGATTGAGGTTTTTATATGTCTACAGTTTGGTCATTAGCACCACACTATTGGTCCAGATTGCAACTGCGCCACACATTACAGAAATAATGATAATGAAGGCTTGGTTGTGTATGTGATGAGTGGACATTGCGCATGATGTGTATGATATAGGAAGGACAGAAAAGGTGACAGGATTTATACTGAAGAACTTAGCTCAACTTGCAAAGCCAATGCCTATGTACAAGAGCATGTCCCACGAGACGGATTGGCCCGGTTGCAAGGCGGTCATCCTTGGAACCAACCCATATAGTCGCAATGAATTTTTCTTACTTTCGCCTTACTTTCGCTTTAAAGATGCTCGTTTCCATGCTAGCTTTCTTGTATGTCTCAGTTTTACAAGATTACATCAAACGCGCGTAAATGTTTCAAATGCATTCGTTTTTCCCCATGATTTTTTTCTTTTGTGAGACGGTTTGCTATACTAGTCAAATATTGTAAAGGAAGTTATTTGTGGGATACGTGAAAATAGTGAGGGATATGTCCATTTAAAACACAGCATCCAGACACACGCTAGTGTGTCGCGCCAAGTTAGGCAATAAACATCAGAACAAACATCACTCAATTCAATTGTCGAGGTTGTAACCATTGTAGCGCGACGCCATAGCGTCAAGTGTCTCATATCCTTAAGCAGAGTTGGGCACATTGAAGGTGCTTGGATAAAAATAATAACGTGGTACAAAAGCTTAAATTGTGTTGAAATCGACCTACCTGACAAAAATTAACTCGTGTAGGAATGCCAGCCAACCTGCTTTCAATGCAAAATCCGACCCTTAATACCGTTGCAAATGTGTTACTACTACTTACCAGCTAGCTACCTAGCTGAATCCCATAGGTTGATTATTCATCGATACCGAGATAACGAGAAGGCTTCCAGTTATGAAATTGGACGAATGGTGCAGTTCAATACGAACTGCGTTTTACTGTTTGAAGCTTGGGGATGTAACGTGGATGGCGTGGGAGGGCGCGAAATTAGGAAAATATTGTTATAACCATTGTTGGTATTGTCGGCATCGTCTCTCATTAGACGGCCAAAGTTCGGACAATGACAACGTTTATACTGACGTGCATGCGTATACATATACTAGTGTAACACGATAAATCTAAACAACGTTGCCAAAGAAATTGTATTCACGTCCATTTCACGAAAAATAAAAAAAAAACTGCAAAAACAAAGCAAAATATAAACAAAGCCAAAACCAGTAAAGAGGCCACCAAGTTGAGAGTGGTTCAGACCTTCAAAGGAGTGATATCAACACATCAAACCTAACTAAATGAAACAAATATTACAACAAAAATAAAACCAAACTAAAAACCTATAAAGAGGTGACCAAGTTGACAATGGTTCGGCCTCTAGGCAAAAGGTAGTAGCAATGAATGTGTTTCTTGTTGACGCGGCACTTATTACACATCTGCACGGTAGTGGAGTTGAGTTTAATACACAATTTAAAAAAGGAGTGATATCATATCAAAAACTAAATCTGTTATAAAAAGTTCCGAATGGTTCGACCCTTCAAAGGAGTGATATCAACACACCAAAACATTCGCCAACTTAATCGTACCGAATAATACTTTGGACGTTAAATGGAAACTTGAACATTGTTACCGAAATTAGCAATGTTCTTGTTTTAATTTAACCTTCGAACTATTAAGCCGTGCTATTAACTTGGCGAATATTTTGGTGTGTTGATATCGCTCCTTTGAAGGGCCGAACCATCCGGAACTTGGTGGCCCCTTTAACCAGTTTTGGTTTTTGATGTGATAAGTTAAACAGTCATAGCTCGTTTTACTACATTATTATACTATGCTGAAACGTGTATTTTAACTTTAACATCCACTTAAATTTGAAGTGAATTAGTTTGCTCGCTGTAAGAAAATCTTAAAAAAACAATCATTTACGTTCAGCATTAATTAAGTCAGTGTTTATGGGAAACGTTTAAGTTTATTTATTTTGATGGCGCTTTAAATTTTGACTGTTGCGATGTTATACTAGATGATACTGCATCCAAATTATACTGAGTTTTCAAGGTATTCGAAAACTGAAATGGTGATACCAGTACTTGTCATTAAAGCAAGAGCAATCAGAAATAAAATAAACATCAGCCCCATCACAGACCAGTACAGTGTTACCTGACAAGCCAGCCTACACCTGTTGCAGGACTGAAAATAAAATTGTAATATAATTTTATTTTAGTTTATTTTGTTGACTCGGCTGGA
>JAHWFP010071014.1:32105-55638 GCA_023313725.1 Lithobius niger
CCCCCCCCCCCCCCCCCCACACACACACCACCATGGTGCCATACAACTCTAATTACCACTGGTGCCAAGTATGACTAGTCTTTCCATTCCCGTTCGCCAGGAAAACCCTGGTAGGACACCTACCTAGGATACCTCTCACCTACCTGGGACAAACAAAACATGGAAGTATCTGAAAATAAACGGAATTAGCTTTAAAATATAGTAATACACGAAGATCCACAATGAAGAATTTTTCTGCGTCAATATGGCTGCTCACTTGCCATTGCGTCAATGTGGATGTTTACAATGTTGGGTCTACTGTTGTTGTCTGACGCGCACCCAGCGTTAGCTATAGCGCCAGAAGGAGAGAGGGACAATTTTGCTAGGTAAATCCCATTGAAAATTCCTAAGATCTTTGTTGGGTCTACTGTTTCTCTTCGTGTTACTAACATCTACTATTGGTTTGAAATAAATTAATAACCTCTATATATTACAAACTACCATAAAAAAGACACCTACTATATAAAAATTTGTCAATAAATTATTATGAATATACGTACCATTTCAGAGAACAACACTTGTGGTATACTGAAGAATACAAATGATATGGATACTGTGTCAACTGTAAAATGACAGAGGGTTACCCAATATAACGCAAGCTAAGAAGTAAAACTGTTTTGATTTTGCATCAATGATATGAATTATGAGTATACAGTATGTCCTAGAAGTCCCGT
Source organism: Lithobius niger (assembly GCA_023313725.1). Taxonomy (NCBI): domain Eukaryota; kingdom Metazoa; phylum Arthropoda; class Chilopoda; order Lithobiomorpha; family Lithobiidae; genus Lithobius; species Lithobius niger. Next base: position 32,819 of record JAHWFP010071014.1, read on the forward strand.
CCACCCAAAACAGATTGCTATGTACTGGATATGAGTTGGTAATAACAACGCAATCATATAGGAAATCACCTATGGCGAAACCGATGATGGATTCCAAACTGACCTTGGCGGTCGTTTTATCCAAAATATATCTCCTAAACTATTCAAGATACGGGCATAAAGTAAATTAGAAAGTTGTTTGGGCTTATAAAACAAGTCCAACAAAGGAAACAAAACTGAAATCGTGCCGTAAACACGAAAGATAATAGGCAAAACAACTTGGACACTGCTGGGGAGCCAACCAATGGGCAGCGATAAGCCTAGAAAAGTACAAAAATACAGTTATTTCATAGCCTTAATTAGGTTTAAAGGTGTTTTGAAGCAAATATTACGCAAAAAACAATCCATCCAGCAAGCATGGACGAGCGAAGCTGAAAACGGAGGCTCACTGAAAGTGGATATCCATTACCAGAACCAGAACGCCAGTCCATAAGCAGGAAAATACAGGCACATTCGTCACTAATGAATACAAGTTTCCTTCATTAAGTTAAGGTGATAGCACAAATACCATGATGTAGTACAACACATTTAAAGAGATGTAAGCAAATTATCAGAAAATAACCACAAACTCCTACCTTTAGCCACAGCGATTGATTTATTGTAGTTCTGCACTTAATGGCGCACCTTACCGATAGCCGCTCGTGACCTGCTCTAACGATGTCTAAAGTGGTTCCACTGGTGTACCCCCCCCCCCTTTACGTTTGCCCCTGGTTTCATACAACTGCCGAAATCAGGCACAGTGGTTTCCTTTAGTTGAGCGTCCGTGCTTCATTACACAATACACGTGATGATGCAATAAGTGACTGCTTATCGCTGCCCCATGATTGGACCCCTTGCATCGTCCAATTGGTTTTGCCCATATCGTCCGTGTTTACGGCGCGATTTCAGTTTTGTTTCCTTTGTTGGACTTGTCTTACAATTCCAAATAACTTTCTAATTTACTTTATGCCTGTATTTGAATAGTTTAGGAGATATAGTTTGGATGACCTTGAAAACAACCTCCAAGGTCAGCTTGGAAACCATCTTCGGATTCGCCACAGGTGATTTCCTATATGAGTACGTTGTTACTACCAACTCATACCCAGTATATAGCGATCTATTTTGGGAGGACGGAACTTTTGGAACATACTGTATAAAGAATTACATTTTAGGTTCAGGGTAACTGTAGCACTCAATTTTGTTATCAGTAACTGAGCATGTTGCTAGATTTACAATGGCAATTAACCCATTCTGGCATTATCACATAAATTTTTCCTTTTCACCCTCCATCGTTTTTTATTACGACTTGGTATTTCCGCTGCAAATAGCAATCGAGCCTAAATGACAGTAGTATTAATTTCTATACATTAGACAAAGCACATAGAATTTACAAAATTAAATTTTAAGTTGGCTTACTCAAAAATTTTTTTAACAGGGTTTTAACTAAAAACAACAGACTCTGTTTCCTAAATCTCTGTTTGAAATTTGTGTGGCTGTCGCCGCATGTTGCCATCATTGTCTCCAGACTCTGGAAACTTCATTCTACGCCTGAAAAATAAAGATCAGACTGGATATTTGTTAAATCTGTCTCCGGATACATTTGATGTGTCTCTACAACACAACTAATATTTGTAAATTGGCACCACGCATTTGCAACCTAAAACGTTTTTTTTTTTTGCTTTTGGGAAGCACTGTTCGACTTGAAAGCAAACGGGCCACAAATGTTCATAGGGAGCATGCATCGCAGTGACAAAACCGGCACGGAAATCATTCCTGACAAACGTCGCAGACACAAGTCTAACAAACTTTATTTTTCACCAACAAAAATTTAGCTGTTAATTAAAATATTACTTAATTTTGAAAAGTTAATCAGTACTGAAAAAATAAGGTACTAAAGAGCTGCCTACTATGCTATGCTATGCTATGGTTAATGCTATGCTACCTGCTTCAGAACAAAATGCGGTATATATATTTTATCGTGACCTTTTCCAGAGCCTCGAGGGAACGTACTCTATACAGTTCTAGGCGAAAGGCTGGTCCCTCCATATAGTGTACAGTCATGTAGAATAGCATCTGTGGGACCTGCCTACAACTAACGTAGCATCTAGTAGTATGACTTCTACATTCAATTTTTTTTTAATTTGGGAACCTTACTCACGAGTTTATCGATATTCATAACGTATATGTAGAGCTTGGGCCATTTGAAAAACGAAAGTTGCAACAATTTGACCACTGCTGTTGTTTTAAGGTCGTATTCAATGAAGTGCACTTCCATGCCGTCGTTTATAAATTGCATTCTGATTGTTTTCTCGTTTTCGATTTCATCTTAAGAGCCAACTAGAATTCCATTTTGTTTCTGCTGTCGAGTTTGGAAAATCCCAACATTATTGTTAGCAGCTGTTTTGCGAGTACGGACAGCTCCAATTGCGCAAGTAACATTACTCCAGTTATTTCGATGAAAGGCTTGATGAGCTGTTTCGAAGTGGGATCCATAATACTTCTCTATCTTCACTTTTCTTGAGCCAACCTTTTTTTCCCCCTGAAGCATGGTTTCTTCTCTTCAGTCTCACTATCTTCTCTATCACTTGTCTTTCTTTATCAGCTTTTGTTTTTCTAATTTTCTTGAGAGGAGTAAATACAGCCTGCCTCTCCGTGTCGGCTAGGTGCTTTCTACCCTTTCGCTATCTTCTTCCACTTGACCGGATTTTGCAACTTCATCTACGTCGGCTCTCCTCCATCCACAATCTTTTCGTCTTGGTTGTCCTAGCCTCGACATTTTGAAGTTCATTTATCCTTTGCTCATCTTCCTCCCCATTTCGTCAAGTCTCTGTGTCTTCATCACTAATTACAGCGTCTGACTCCCATGAAGATACTGATGATACTCATCGCAGATATTGGGGGATACTTCTTCACAGATATCAGGTATCAAAGTGGGATCAACGATACAATAACCATCGATATCATAAGAAATACATTTGATTTCGCTTCAGATGAACTTTTTGTCATAATAAGCTGAGCTTAGGGATTTATTCACCATAGTTGTAGCCAGATGGTGGTAGCTGCTGCTCCCAATCTTCAACCAGCTTCCTTTCGGTTTAGGATATATGTATATCGCTGGATCATTCTATAATCTACATGGTTCAAATGTTTTTTTTTCACGAAACCCTTGAAAATTCCTTCACCCCTTTTCGGAGGTTTGAAACGAATACATTTACTGCACAATCCAGCTAATTCTTTTATTGTTACTCCAGGCATGCCCAACTCTTGTTTGTTGGTATTGCAGAACAACCAGCGCCTTGGTCGTAGTTGCTAGTGTCGAATCTACTCAAAAATTTTCCTCGTACACATCCTTGGTTTCAATGGAATAGCATAGGGAATCCATGTCCGTGAACAACAGTTTTGCTTGATGTCCGTATTGGGGCTTTACGTATTGGTAATGAAATTCGTACAGAAGGAGTTTACATAACGGGAGTATGGTGAACCCCGAATAAGTGGGAAGATTACACATCATGTTGGTTTGTTTTAAGTTGATCTGCATCAGGTTTTCGTGCAATACCTTAGACGAATTCGCATTGGGTAAGGCGGACTACTAGATGGCCCGCTTGCTGTCATTACAGAGCTATATGATCAGTCTTTTCTGCTTATATTTCAGCATCTTACCAAAAATACTGTTGTTAAGTTGTTTGTAAAAGTTCTTTTCAAACTCCGGTTTCAATTCTTTACATTTCGCCGATTTGAAGTCTATATATTGTTTCAGCCAGGGCTTCTGATTGAAACTCCTCACCTTCCTAATGTGACGAAGTACCATGCCTTGCCAGAGATAGAACTTTAAGTTATGGTAGTGAATTACGTACCATGGCTTTCTCAGTAGGTCTGACACTAGCTTTTCGTCAGGTTTCACCAGTTCTTCTCACAGCAACGATTTCAAATAGTCGGAAACATATTCTTCTTTTACTTCCAATTTCTTCGGAGAAAGCGTGGTAGTCATTGTGGAGTGAGTCAAGGTTATCTGCGTAGTCCAGATCTACTTCCAGAATGTATCCTACCGCAAAGTCTTCGCTATCTTAGTCACATCGAAGGCTAGAATCTCATCTTTCTTCAAATACCTAAAGCCATCTGAGGCAGTATCTAGCTCATAGCTCAGACATATGAGTTATTCATGTCCCACTCGATAATGTACTTTTTAGGTTTTGTGCAATCGTATATTTACGGGACGTACTGGTTGTTGGTCTCCGCATACTTCACCAATTTTACCTCTACCTCGTATTCCCGCAGGAAGAAGTTATGTTTGCTGGTATGAGTAAGTAGTTCAAGCTCACCCTTGGTCATCTTTAAAGCTGCTGCCCAGTTAGATCCCTGGGTGGAGACGTGATAACGTGGCTCGATGTCGTAGACTCGCAAGCAAATGTTGCGGAATTCTTCAAAAGCATTTACCAAAAATAAGCAATCTTTCATCTGATATATTTCGTGGTATGAGGCAAAATTTGTCTTTTTAAGCATACTCCAAATCTTTTTAACATGCTCGTACTTTTCGTCATTTTGGCCCTTTTCTTTTAAATTTGAATAAAAGGCTTCTTTAGGGGGTAATGACTCCTCTTCAAAAACATTCATGTTCGTAACATGTTTGTAGGGGTAGTATTCCTTGCGGGTTAACATTTCATATGTGGTGGCTTGTTCTGTATTTTTCTCAGAGTTTTCAGCGAAGAGGAGAGAAAAGCTGTCTGCAAACTTAATCCGAATACACCTCTTCTTTTTTTTTTGTTTCATCCCAGTTAGTTTCCATGGTGATAGTGAAGCTCGTGAATCTTTGCGTGCTTCTCACTAGCATGTCTACTTTCGAAAACTTGTGCACTGCTCTTACCAATAAATGCATATCATATGCTTCCTAGTTGTAGAATATCACAGAGTGTAACTAGAGTGAGAAGCTCCTTTGACAACTTCAGACCGAATGGCTCCTTACAATAGATGCAGTTTATGGCATTGTTAAATTCAACCTCTTGGACTGGAGTGAGAAATAGTGGCTGGACTAGTTTTAATATTTTGTCGTATAGTCGAGCTTCCATCACCAAGCATTGGAGGAATACATCAATGGTGTCCTTTCCAAGGTAATAATCGTCCATTCAATACCATCGTGGTCCCACTACAACATAGCCGAGGCTGCAAGGTTGATAATGGTTGATTTTCTTCATGCTGTAGCTGCTCTAGGAAGGATTTGGTAGGGCAGTAGCGATCAATGTGAGGTGGTACTTGAAATTGGCATATATGATTTTGGAGTGGGCATGTCTTCTATTGAAATGTTAAAATTTCAAACCGTTTTTTCCCTATTTCTTGAACTGTAGAACTTGAGGTGATGGATTAATTCTTCTTCATTCTAGTGCATGTTTTTCTCTCCCCTACACCTTCAGAAATGCAGTGAAACAGTTTCTACAGTAACATTGAGAGTTGATCTCGATCCTTGGTATGGAAGAAATTCTCCAATATTAACAATGGGCCGTAGTGAAAATTGTCCGTTATGGTGCAGTAGTGAGTATTGATTCATTCTTTCATGATAAGTACAAGAAGATATATGGGTTCACCTTTAATATTTTTGCTCACACGAACGGGAAACAACCCATTCTCTTCATTGTAAACGATCACATTTATCGATAAATTTACATTGCCTTTCTCGAAAACATCAATGTGATCCAGCGCTGTTGCAAAGACTAACATTGAACAATCTATTTGCTTAATTGGTGTTTGGCAGCCAGACCCGAATACAAGAAGCACTTCGGATCTGAGATGTTTCTAACGTTGACTATGAAGTTCTTATTCTTTTTTAATTTTGAAGGGCTGAGGATTGTACAAGCTTGGTCTGAGTGGGACAATATTTTTGCCATTCAGATAGTGAGTTCGTAGGAGCAGTTTATTACTCAACCACTTCTTTTTTTGGTGAATTTGTTGATGGAACGTTGGATTTTATGATAAGCCGCGTCCAGCAACTAGAGAATATCTGATGGACTATAAATGGGGCAAAGTGTGACTAAAATCCATCAGTTGCTGCTTCTTGGCCATTTCTAATGAAACTTACTCTCAAACAAATTTGAGTGTTGCTAGCCACTAAATGTAGGAAACAGAAGTGCAGTAGATGTTCTATACCACGTCACATTGGGATTAAAACGTACTACGGTTTCACAGTGTGCACAACTTTCCTGTATACTCTTGGTGCTCGAGTGATTGATGGCAGCAGATTTGATCATCGTTCCAGCCCAACTCCCTGTCAAAACAATTGCTCTACGCTAGGTAATTATTCATGTATCTCTCTCCAAGGTGCACTCCTAACATATGGCTGGTAGGATACATTGCAGTGCAGTAAGCACACATAAAGTTTATTTTTTCCATCGCTTAAAATGTTTCCCTTAAATTTACCAGTAACAATTTCACGTCCTGGTATCAGTTTTCTAATATAAATAATAAGAAGTAAAAAAAATTTTGTTGTTGTTATTGATGTTCTCCTAGAACAGCAGGCTTTTCGTGCAGCCAAGTGTTGAAGTGCTCATCGTAACCCTTCAATCTAATGAGAAAACGTGTTTTCCCTTTAACTTTTTAGTTTTCAGAAGCTCTTTGACTAAAACCAGATCCAGCAAGCTAGTTTTCAGCATTTCTTGTTCGTAAAAGATAACTTTAAATTTAATTCCCAGCTAATCTATCAACCATAACTAGTTTGTCGTGTTTTAGTCACTTCACTCACCTGGAACAGTTTGTTGGTAAAGTTTTGTAAATATCCCTTGTCGAATATACATTTTGCTGTTGTCGCTCTTACTAGATCCCTGACTCTGAAATGATTCTTCTTCTTCTTGGTAGGACTCTTTTTCAGCTATATATTTTCGAGATCTCGTTCATCGTTGTTAGTTACTTCGGATGGTTTCATTTTAATGGTAGAATGAATTTTGCCGTTGTAATCTTTCATAACTCCATTTATTATGTCTATCCATTTGTGATTACCTCAAAGCGCGAAATATGTCCACATTATTCTTTTCAAAGTGTGATTTAGGCATTCAGTGGCGCTCGGTTTAAGTTACGACTTTGTAGAATAGTGGTTTATTTTATGGCGTGTTGTTAGTGCTGCTAAATCTTTTTTGTAAAATTCGTTGCCAGAATCCGTTTGTACAAATATCATAGGACTATACAATCATCATGTTTAATATCTCAGCAAAAGCCACGGCGACGACCACAGCATTCTTTGATTTCACTGGAATGGCCCATACATATTTAGAAAAAACATCAATAGCAGTTAGCAAGTGCTTGTAATTTTTATTTGATTCCGAGTAAGTCGGCTTGAACAAGATGACTTATACACCTTTTTGTGCAGTTCATTGACTAATGTTTCCATGGGATTTTTTTAAAACTCCCATCCACAACTTTATTTGGGTTTTAAAAGCCACAGTGATGCTGGCTGCAGCTAGCTTCTCTTTCAGAACTGTTTTGCTATATATTGCCAGTTTTGAGGCATCGCAGGCCAATTTTCTGTCTGCTATGTGCCTTCTTTTAAAACTAGATTTTGCAGCATACGCCACATCGTGCTGTTTACAAGCCTCCTCTAGAGATTGATACCAACACTCTTCTGTTCAGTCTCTTGTTCAGTTTTGTTGCAGGACCACAGTAGTATCCTGGGAGTAAAGTTCCACTGGCAACTTGTCTGTTGCACTCTTCAACATCAAGAGCATCTACTCTTCTGAAATTCAGCTTTCCTTGTGCCATACACTTGACACTCGCACTTCAACAGTTATGTGTAATTTCTAGTCACAACGTGCCAGACATTTATTGGCTGTCACCATTTTGCATTTGAGGCAGAACATATCAGTTTAAATTGATAAAATAAAAACGTGAAGGTATTTAGATACTAGTTTTTTTGCAGCACATCCAAATACATATATTGACAATTTATCAAAACACCATTTTTTTGCAGTTACTCTAATGATCTTATTTCCCCATCCGAGGGTTTAAGACACTTTATGATAAACAACCCTGTACATAACCCTGTACATAACTGAAGAGTATAAACCTACTAGGACCTATCCAATTCGAAGAATATAAAAGTATGCGTATTGCAGAATCTAGCTCCTGAGTGATAAAACTACAAACACTGCAAACTACGGTCTGTTTAGAAAAAAGTTCTGATCCGTTTATAAGTGACAAGCCTGACACTGGCTTTGAGGAATTAAACAATTACTAAAAAAAATCAACTATAAACCTAGGTTTAATAACCTGGTGGATCACTATGATAATGTTAAATTATGATGTAGCCGATATCAATAACCAACCGTCGACTGGAAATTTGTTGCATTTTATGAAAGATGTGCAATACTTTATGTGTGGGCCAGCTGGCTGCAGAAAACCAACCCCCTGCTCAATTTTCCGTGTAACGTAGATTGGCTGAATTATGATAGACTACACGTGTACTCCAAATCGCTTTTCCAAGACAATTTCGTGCAGCTGAATAGAGCATTCAAGGAATTTTGTCCCTCTGTGCCACCTTTTGCTGTAACAATGAAGTACTTAAAGTATAAATGGGAAGGAAAGAAAACATACCCAACATTAGTTTACTTATTTTATTTTATAAAGAGGTCATAGTGAAACCCACAGTGTACGCCTTGAGCTGCCACTGTACTCGAAAGAGGGGATGGATTTTTGCAAGCAGAGTCAACAGATAAATGAAGCTGTACTCAAACTCTGGAAAACCAATTTGCCATATTCTGAGGGCAAAACGAAGATGCTCGCTTAGCAACCGTATATCACGTTAAAAATCTAATGGAGCTATTCATAAGCGATGCCACTAAAGCAATTGTAATTCAACAGTCCAACGATCTCTTAAAAACGGCTCTTGATTCTTCCGCATTGGAGGCGTCAAACGAATTTGCCTCACATACAATGGTAATAAAACTCAGCTAATAATTTTCGCTTATAACAAAAACTGAGTCACACAAACTCTAGCGCAGCTTGATTTTTCAAAATGGATTGAGTTATTTAAAAACGTTATAAAAATTCACAAAATCATCCAAAAAAATGAGAACGAGGATTCTCTGAGCGACGTCAAAATTAATTAGCACCTCCAAAAAATACTTACATTTGCGCTTTATGAATAGTTACAGTTTTCTACACTAGACGGAGTTCTTAAAAACTTTCAGCCGACTCAGAATACCTCTTGAGAGATCGTGGGTGGCTTCACTGCTGAGCACTGATAACATCAACTTTCGTTTATTAATTTCTGTTTCAATTCTGGCTCAGTAAATCGTGTGGTTCCTAATAACTTAGAGTGTTGAAGAATTGAAGTGTTGAAGAATTATTGAGTGTTGAAGAAGTTTAACGTCATTGAGAGGGACAATATCAGGGCTTGACAACAAGCTTTTAAGTATATGAATTTAATATACATTGAAAGAAAAGAGATGTGAATGAGGATTCGTGGGCTTGCACCCTTGTGTACAATTATTGTTAACTCGTTTACGTTTTTTTTCCCATTGCATAAATGTTGATGATGTTGTGAATAATACCTGGTCACTTGTTTTCAGCACAGCACATCATTCGACACTAGTGCAGATTATTTACTTACTTTATTAATTTAAATTTATTAAGGCTCTAAAATGAATGCAAGTGAGTTTTAAGAAAGTAGGCTATAGGCCTAGAGTCTTAATATTGTTTGTGTGTGGGCTTCATGCTTGGGTAGTTGTTATATGTTAAAGAACGCAAGTTAAGTTACGAGCGGCCTTCCTCATTTTTGAAATTCATTAAAATAATGCTCAAGTCAAGGATGGATCTGATGCAGAATTATACCACCGAATTATCTAGGCCTATAGCTTACTGCCTTAAAATTCACATATATTCATTTAGAGCCTTAATAAATTTAAATTAATAAAATAAATAAATAAATAATCTACACTAGTGTCGAACGATGTGCTATATTGAAAAAAAGTGACAAGGTATTTACAATATCATAAATATTTATTCAATGAAAAAAATAATAAAAACGTAAACGAGTTAACGATAATTATACACACGGGCACAAGCCCACAAATCCTCATTCACATCCCTTTTCTTTCAATGTTTATCAAATTCATATACTTAAAGCTTGTTGTAAATCCTTGATATTGTCCTTCCTCCATGATGTTAAAATTCTTGAAACTTGCTGAACTTTATTGAGAAGACATTTATGCACTCCTGCTACTTATCAAAAAATCCCATCTAACTATTTAAAAAAAAAGATAGTTCCTACTCATTAAATCAATTTAAGAAAATAAGGAGGTCACTCTGTTTTCTATAAATTCCTTTGGTTTAACATATCTAATTAATTTCTGATTCTCATTTAGTGTTATCTTGAATGAACAATGCCTTCTTTCATATTCTCACAATCTGTCTATTGAAGTATGTCTTTCGACGTTAGCTTGACCAGTCACCTGGAGAGGGGTCCAAGAATGAAACAACAAAATTTTCACATGTTGCTACATCGATAGTTACGGACGAGAGAGGCCGAACTTCGTTCGTCCTCCCGAGATAATTCTTGTCCAGGCCTACGTCACTATACCGCCTGTCTATTCGTTCATTTATTTCACCATCTGTTTGTACCCTTCAGGCTGCATCTTTTATCGGCACGCTCTCTGTCATTGGACGGAACTTTAAAACAAACAGTGCGGCATCATACATTACCAAACAAAAAATTAAAACATTAATTAACACAACTATTTGAAATATTATTAACATTTCTCTACTTGCATTAGTATGTAATAGCTATCCTTGAACAGGTCTCGCAGTCGAGATTACGTTTTACTTTATTCAGTTGTAAACGTTGCTCGACGTCGCTTTTCTCCATAGCCTATGTATTTACAAGCACTCACTCGCTCACTGTGTTGCGTTCTATGGACTGTGTTACGCTGTTCGAAGGAAAATAACTAAAATTTTCTCTAAAAAATTCAGTAATAATGTTTATATTAACTACAGTAATTATTGAGATTTATCACCAATCTTGATCACGCCTTAGTAATTATGTAAACCCATTATTATTATTTAATTGACGGTAAATGATGGTCCTGACATCCCCTCGAGGCTCTCAAAAAGGTCTCGAGGAGATATTCGAAATGGATGTCAGGTCGGTAAAATACATAACACATTTTGTACTGAAGCAAGTAACATAGTATTGACCAATCATAGCACAGCATAGTTGGCAGCCATTGGTAACCTATTTTTTCACTACTTTAATGCGACTTCATTTGTTTGTTAATTAAAATAGGGGGGGGGGGGGATAGTTTGAATGATTACACCAATTTGATTCCGATATAAAATATATATTCTCCTACCAAAGTGTTCATGTTTTTATGATATGTATAACTTTGATGTTTTAGCACTCAACTCCTTTTCAGCAAATTAAATCAGAAAACGAGTTTCGTGCTACTACACCAAAATGATCAATACATTAGTGATGTTATTACTGATAATTCAGAGGAATGCTATTTTTTCCTTGCTATTTCGAAAGCCGTAAGTCATACCGCTCTTACGCTTTTAGGAGCATGCAATAACGCAAATATAAGTAACAAAACCAAACGTGCCATTCTCTGAAAATTCCATGAATAACAATAGAGAATAAATAAATAATAATATAAAAAAACAGAGAACTTTATTCTCTTATTTAACCTCCATTTTATTTGAAAACTGTATTAAAGCCTTGGCAATTAAATTCCTTTAGGTATAACTCGGCTATTATACAAATGCCTTTAAAAATTTATAACATTCGTAAGGTTTTGGAGAAAACTGAAAAGTAACATAAACTTCCAGAATTATTATTTGTTGCAAACCGTAGCAGAAGTTCGATAAAAAGAATAAAATTAAAGGGACTAGACTTAAGAAAAATTCTAATTGATAAAATAAATTCAGAAATTAATACTTTTCCTTTTGAATTCTCCTAGTGTGAGCTCTAAGAAATTTACTTACACAATAAAAACAAAACTCCACCACCCACAGCTGTCTTTCCTTAATGGAACCAAACACCGAATCATCGGTGTTTTTTGACGACTTGTTACTATTTATTCCGTAAGCTTGTTACTCGACTATCTGAACTCACAGATTGGTCACTGAATTTCTTTAACAACTGGTCTAGGTGTCATCATAACAATTTTACGAAATAGACTACAGGTGGTGTGGAGGCCTGTATTATTTAAATCCAAAACATAGAATCTAAATTACGAAGCTTCGTGTGTTCTTAAATGTGTAGTGATTGTTAAGTCTAGGAATGAAGCCCACTTACCATCCTCAGACGGAACTTGGTAATTATAATCTCGTGGAAAGATATTCTTCATAAGTGTCTCCCAAGCAAAACTATCCCTAAAAAATTAAATGTACAGACATAACAAATAAAGCATTAGGATGTAAGTCCAATTAGTAAAAAAAATCTGTGAGGTTTCCTCACACGAGCTTTCGATACTTCACAAAAAAGCACGATAGTTTGCAACCCCAGAAGCCTTTTGCCACTGTAGTTTCAAAAGTTTTCGGGATCCTTGTCTTGAACACAATAAGTGTTGCAATAAAGTGAGTGATCATATCTTATCTCACATTTTCCTTGTATTTTTTTCACTGATTGTATTATTTGTTTCTCTGTTATCTTGTTAGAAAGTTTTAACTTTTGTTAAAGGCCATCATCTCTCCAAATATTAAAGAGATATTTCAATACACAGTGTGTTTGTGGCTGATGAATAAATTGGATTTATATATATTTGAATAATAATAATTATAATATTGTTTTTTGTACAATAGCTGGTCTTAATAATAGCACCACACGTTTTCTTGCAAACTAGTTTCAGAAACTCATTATAATACTTAGAAGGCTTATCGGCTATAATACCACGAGTGCTTCTATGAAATAGATAATTTGTGTGTTTTAGCACGAAACTCCTTTCCAGATTTAATTTCCCGAGACCGAATGTAGAGAGAGGGAAATTTGTTGGAAAGAAGTTGAGTGCTAAACCGCACAAAGTATAAATTTAATACAAGCACGAGTGGAATTCGGTTAGAAAATTTTTGTTTTTCTTTCCGCAAAGTGATTCTCCAAAGTGATTTCGTTTTAGGGTTTCACTTTCGATTTGCAGTGGAATTATCAGTGTAATTCGGTTTCGCTTTCGATTTGCCGGGGTCTTTTCATAGGTAATATCCCAAGAGCTAAGGAAATTATCGATAATTTTTTCAACTCGAGTGTTTTGGCCCCTATAAACTCACGAGCGCTATTTAGCCAGACATTAATTTCCCTCGTGCTTCGCACTCGTGAAATTATCTCCCAATAAATAGCACGAGTGAGTTTAATGGACCAAAATACGAGTGTTGAAAAAATTTGATAATTTCCAATAGCTCGCAGGGTATTTAGTTAGAGAATTTCTCGTCATTTTTCATTATTCAGCACTCTAAATTACGTATGCAGAATTAAAAAAAAATTATAAAAGTTGCTGCTGTCCTCCAAATATTGGCGCGCCTATTTGCACCATGGCCGCCAGGAATGAAATTGAGATTTGCCGTCGCTGAAGTATTTTTCATTGGCGCACACCTCCAAAGATTTTTACTTTAAACAATTACATAATAAGGAATTAGTACATGTACATATTTTGACTTTTCTAAAATTGCAAGAGTAAGTGAAAAAAATAATTAAATACATACTGTAGTGGAGCGTAATAAATTTCAAAACGGTGCTGAGAATTTGTTGCTAGGTTACGTTAACGTTAGGCCTAACGACGTTAGGCCTAACGACGCAGTCCGGCTAACGAGCTTCGCCACTGGATTCTACGTGTGGCTGCAGGTGTTGCTAGGTTACGGAAACGAACGACACAGTGAGTATTTCGAGAGAAAGATCTTTTGGTAGGAAAATACATACTTTTATTTGAAATGAATTCAACAAACGTGTCGTAACATGTCAATTGTGTAACGTTTGAAGCGAGTAACTACCGAAAGTGTATCTACTTCAGAAAGCGCTCGCCATGTTTTGCACGGTTTTGCATTACACTGCGTCGACCAATGAAAGCTACAGGATATTGCCTAACTGATTTAGTTTTAAATTTAGCCAATCAACATTGACTTACAGTGATAATTGGCGCTAATGACCAAGTTGTCGACGCGCCATGAAGCCTCAATCCCCCCCCCCTTACAGTGATAATCACGCAGTAGCTTTTGAAAGCTACTGCGTGATTATCACTGTAAGTCGGTTGTGATTGGGCAAATTTAGTACACGATCAAGCGAACAAATTCCTGTCAGGGAAATTCTCAGTGTAAGTCGACCATGGACCTCGTTTTCGGAAAGAAAACAAAAATTCTCGGCTATAATACCACAAGTGCTTCTATGAAATCAATAATTTGTGTGTTTTAGCAAGAAACTCCTTCCAGATTCAATTTCCCGAGACCAAAGGTCGAGGGTAATTTGTTGGAAAGGAGTTGGGTGCTAAAACGCACAAATTATAAATTTCATAGAAGCACGAGTGGAATTCGGTTTGAGAATTTTGGTTTTCTTTCCACAAAACGATTCTCTGAAGGAATTTCGTTTTACGGTTTCGATTCCGATTTCCGATTTCATTTTCGATTTACGAAGTAATTTTGATTTATGGTGTTTAGTTTTATGTATAATGTTTACCTTTTATGTTTGGTTTACGATGTTTAAATGTTACTTAGCGTAACGATACTATCCACCATCGCATTTCATCAAGCAACCTGTAATTTCGTTCGCATCGGCATTGGCATTTCATATTAGGCCTAACCTGATTTGTATGTTATTGCTACGCCAAATTAAACGTAAAACACCGAGAAGCATCTTCGTGTTTCCGTAAAAACCCGACAATTAACGAAGCTGACGTCATTTCCCTAATACGGGCATAAAACAAACAGCATCCTCTAAGAGAGATATACTGTCTATATCATTCTGTGGTTTGTTTGTCAGCGCCCATTGAAAAAAACTTCGATCTGTATAATTACTGCAGCCGAAGGTACGCTGTGGTGTTATCAGTGAAAGTCGACCATGGTCCTAGTTTTGCGGAAAGAAAACGAATATTCTCTATGAAGTGGCTTGAATATTCTACGCACACACAGAGCAGTGCTCATACAGAAAATTGTGTGGTCTTAAAATAGAAAATGGTAAAAAAAATGGTTATCATGAATTGACGAAGTTTTTTTTAAAGAGAAATTAAAAAAAATACTTACATTGCTGTGTTTGGGTTTAGAGTTTCCTCGGCCACCATAGTTCTAATTCTCCATAGTAAAATTATAAGTAGAGCATGGTGAAAATGCAGCCTCATTGTTTGAACTTTTACACCATCTTCAAAGATAAAAGGATGATTGTTTATTTATTACCTAGAAGCAAACTAGCACGTCTCCTGCCAAGTTACTGGCTTTCTACAGCATTGTGTTGTTGACCTAATGTTTGAAATAAAATCATAATTTATTAAGCTAAGCTACGATTTAACTGAGCCAAAGTTAAAACATGCTAAGGAAAAGGAAAAACCTTGCCTGCAAGGTATCAGATATCACAGATTTGGTGAAGTGTTAAATCCCAATGATACCTTACTGCTGTCCTCAACCATTTCAACCACCAAAAAGACAACACTGAAGAGATAAGAAAAGCCTGGGAGAACCATTAGGTATTTAATGTATTATAATGGCAGTTTTCAATAAAACGCAGGTTAAATTAGAGACCAACTTTCAAATATTTTGACATAAATATATAGAAACAGAAGAAATAATAAAAAATAACTTTGCTTCGTAGTGCTTAGAATACTGAATAATGTAGCTCTTGTAGTGGATAAATTTAAAACATTTAACTTGATATAACACGAATCAGACACACACATTGCCACTATCTCCTATTTTGTTTAATTAATATTTCAGTTTTCTTCAGTCAAGTTGTCTCCTTTCAGTTCATCACCCTGTTGATTATACACTAGTTAAGCTAAGTAGCAGGCACCATCATTAGCTTAGGGTTCAAACGTAAAAAAACTGTAAAAGAACATTTCTAACGTTTTGTTTCGGTGGTTGCAATGGTTGAGGACATGGGCACTTCATCAGCATTGTGGTTTCTGAAAGCATTGTGGCTTCTGAAACCTTGCAGGAAGCTTATTCGTGTTCCTCTGCAGTTTTTTCACTTTGGTTTGGTTAAATCTTACTCTAAACACCAAACGACTTCGTTTTCTTTTCTAATCCGTGATACTTTGGATACTGTGTTATTCTTTGGGCAAAGACAGTTGTGAGCTCTTCTTGACGTGCAGTTTGGTTTGGCCAAATTTTCACATTTGTTTTCATTTCCTTGCCTTTGTACAGATTGTTTTGCCTCATTTTAATATAGCATATTATATTTCTTTTAATTTACAAGATCATATACACCTTTAAGCATAAGACAAATAATTTCTTACAATGTGCTCTTTTCATAATAAACAATACCTGAACGGATGGTATAGTCTGCAGAGAGCGTTGTACAGACGGATTAAAAAATGTTACCTCTACGGTATTATTGACTATCCAACAATGTTAACACAACATAGAACAATAAAACTGGTCGTTCAAAATCCCGTTAACTCCGAAATGATTATTCGATAAAGGGGACATCTGTGGAAGCACATGTCTCTGGAAATTGAGCTAAGAACCAACTTTATAGAGTGCAGTAGAGACATGTCCTAAGCAGAAGCAGAACAAGACCACCTGGCCGAAAAATGAAAATCACGATGCCAGCTCAAGTTTAGATCTACGACATAACAAATCGGATATTAATATTATGGTGACTAAGTCCAACAAGTTTTGATACCAAATTTGAGTGGAAAATTTTGAGAAAATGGCAGCGATATTAAGCATCACAATTTGTACTTTAACACGGGAGACCAAAATCAAATGTTTACTATACTATGTATAGACTAAAACTATCGACTGTTTGTTTATCCCAAAACATCAAACAAATGAAGAGAAATGCAACTGCAGTAAGAAGACGTCTTTGCAGTTCCCGAATGCTTACGATGGGCGTTTGTATATTCATTCATTGATTCCTCCATTGATTCCTCCCCCACCCTCCACCTTTAAGTCCCCCTTTGGACGTTTAATGAAAACTTAAACTTTACCATCAGCATGGAGCGTACAGAAATCCCCCCTTTAAAAATAAATTCGCCGCGTGTAGAACCACTTCAACCCACCAACATCCCCCTTCTCACCTCAAATTCGCTCCATGAATTTGGTTCATCGCCGATACAACAAACCCAAAGTATATTTTTACTTGTGCTTCGCAAAAAAATTAAAATGACCAACGTGAAGAACCGGAAGACAGCCATGAACGAAGGCGAGACGCCAAGGTATAATCTAAGCTGCACCCCCCCCCCCCAAAAAAAAGGGAGAGACGCCAGGGGGGGGGGAGGAAGCAAGACCGACGACGATGGTAAGAGTTTAAAAGGAAATATTTCTGCCATTTCTAGTGTTTCGAACCTTACCGAACTGAGTTATTAGGGTAGAAGTGCAGGTACCAGAACAGAGATTCAACATTTGAGTCTATGGGAGTCACGTGACTTTCGTGCAGGAGAGTTTGATTGGCTGTCGGGGCTTTACTTCAGTGACGTAACAAGTCTGTAAGAGAATTTGATTGGTTGTTGGGGTTTACCAAAGGGACTGCACAGGTTTGCTTGAAAGACGTCACCACCCAAGATGGCTGCCCCCATGAAAAGCGGAATGTCGCCATTTTCCAAGATAGCCGCTCTTCCTGCCCCCACACTCCAAAATGTGGGCCCTGTGTAATTAAATTACGATATGTTGGAAAATTATTGACAGACTTTGATAATGTAAGGCTTGTTGGGAAGGGAAAGTCATTGTTTTACAAATACTTTCCCATGAACTTTGGCCGAATATCGACGCTTTTCTAGCAGCATGCCTCGAAACAAGAAATAAGTTAGAAAAATGCTGCCTAAAAAGAGGTTTTCTTATTATCTCACCAACGGTTTATTTTATTAAATTTTCGATCAGAACAACAATAGAAGACGACAAATTCTCTAATAACAAAAGTCCTTATCATTTTCTTTGTTACTCTAACCAATTTTCTTGGAAATGCGTAATGGATATTTTGTCGTCCATTTTCTAATTGGTTAGTATGCTTTTGCGTGCCACCTATCTTTAATGAGGAGCTTGTCTTTACAATCGAGTGAAAATGCGGTCCTTTTAATGCTCTTCTTAACGTGTAAAAAATACGACCTTTTTAATGCTCTCCTTAATGTGTAAAAAGCCCCAAAGGTCTATCATTTTAAATAACTAGGGATACTGCTATTGGCTTCTGTAAATAGAGTAAACGAATCAGAAGAAAGAAATAAAAAGGCGTTATTGATTTACCCAACTCAAACCTTACTGTCTTTCATCCTTGCAATTACTATGTTCGTCACATCTTTTGAATTCTCCTAGTATTAAACATCAATGCTGGTTTTTTTTTATAGTTATTTTGATCAACGTAATAAAAAAAGAAAGACAAGGTACACCTGTTTCCGTTCATAAAACGAAACGACAATGTGTTCCTTAGTTTATTGATCTGAAAGTGGTGGGAAAATTTAGTTGTTTAAACACTAGAGGGAGGCAGCAGTGTTATCGCGTGAGTTTGCTGTACAGTAAACTATCAATAATCAAGTAGGAGTATTCGCCCTTTTCAAGCACCGCATTTACTGACCATCTGATAAAAAGCTGGGGCAGCACGATTCCAGTCCTTTTATGCATTAAAGGGATATACCACCCAGCGCCATTTTTCTCGATCCACCACATCAAGTACGGCCCCAAAGGTCTATTTACTTACCGTTAGTCTTTCCCTTGCTAAAAAACCGTTTTAAAATGTGGCGTCTAGGAGATTTTCTGTTGAATATTGTTAACTATATTTAAGAACGACCCGTAACTATATGATGAATTGCGCGCATACAATAATCATGACGTTTCATCTCTGTGTGTACATCTACTAATTTTCTAATAATTACCATGAGATCTACAATCTAATAGACTAATGCGGTAAAAATTAAAATTAATAATTCCAATAGATCGCCGAGGCAAAATTATAAGACACTAGTCTAGAAAATTATAAATTGTGATTTTAAAATACATGAATCATTCCGGTTTGTGACGACACAATCGATGACTTGATTCTGTCTCGTGTACTATTCCCAAAGCCAACCGAGACAGCAGCTATGCGAGGAACGCAGCTACCACCCCAGCCGACCTTGGCGCTGTAATTGCTCGGATGACGATCTGCGCGTAGCTGTAATTTGCCACGCGGAATGTTGTAAGGCAGGCCGGGTGTCCCTTTAACCGAGAGAAGTTTAAGTTGTTAATAGATAAAATTAAATATGCCTGTTGAACTACTGAAAATGGATTGTCATAGAATAGATTAGCAAGCTTAAACATGTCCTGGCTGTCTTGTGCGTTTCATCATCAACCTGTTTAAACCGGATGGTTGTATAATTCCACCCATGCATTCGTGATACAATTGAATTAGTGTGATAACAGCGCCTGTACCACGAGTTCGATCCTGCGGTTTATTTCGTGGTGTGATGAATAAACAACTCCTTTACTTTATGGGCGGATAATACAGATGGACACAAAACGCGACACAATCGCAGATGCAATCTTTAGCGTTTGTGACGCGTTTGTGGCGTAAAAGATCGCAACCAGTGGCAGATCCGGTAAAATGTATGATGGGATCTAACAGGTGCTTTCACACGCAATGACACGTTTCTGTGTTTGTCGGTAGGTCTCTCTGAGCCAAATCGCGCTGGGTGAAAGATTCCGACCCGAGCACCAGTTAGATCCCATACATTTTACCTGTGCTTCCGCTGATTGCGATTTTTACGCCACAAACGCTCCACAAATGCCAAAGAATGCGTCTGCGATTGTGGCGCCTTTTGTGGTCCGTCTGAAACCGCCCTAACAAAACTCTCTTACGGCCAATGACAGAAATGATTTGGTTCTCCGCTCATTTTGCTCACTTTTTAAGTACACAATTTTTTTCATTTTTTTTTTTTTTCATTCTCACCCTGTATAATTCCACGTATTTTTTTCTAATATTGACAACTAAAACAAATAAAAAAAAGTGAAAGTAGGGAATAGGGCATCGGAAAGGAACCTATTTTGAATTGAAGTATAGTGTGCATTGAGTAGTGCCATCATTCCTGTTTTTTGTTATCTAGCAAACCAACATTTTAAAATATTAAAACTTAATCTCACAAATCCGACAGTGATGCAGAAGCAGGTGACAAAGTCAACAATCTAGTTCACTGGCCAAAGTTTGGTTAACGACGTGCGTTTATTTGTTATTTGTTTAATAATTAATTCAAAACTTTTATTTGCTATCTTATTTATTATTTAAAGAAATCGGATGACTGTAACGCTTGGTTACAGCGCAACTTAACCGCAAGCGCCTTAACAAGAATGCATTGTTGTTAAGTCCACATACAAGGAACAAAGGATATGAATGGGAGGGACCACAACTCATTGATTATTTGCGCCTATACTTAGACAAATACAAGGGTCAACGTTGAAAACATGTGAATAACAAATCCATCAAAGTGAATGTTGGTGATTTAATCAATTTTTCAAACTACGCTATATTATAAACAGGACAGATAGCCAATTGGACTCGATAAGCGTTAAATAAATACGGATGCAAACCTATTTACGTTGCCTTTTGGACTTAAATGTCAGACTGCCTGAGTGGGGAATCGAACCCACGACCTTTGAACCCAAAGGCCGGAATCCTACCACTCAGCCATACTGACATGGCCAAAAGGAAACGTCCATAGGAAGCATTTAGCGCACGGGGCGGCAGGGGGCGGCAAGCAACAACATTGCTCTTCTGCTCAAACTTCGAATACACTACATCCACCTCGATAATCTTTTTTGTATAAGCAGTTTATGTATTTATTAAATTCTTGTTTAAATTCGATATTTCATTGTGTAGTACTAGTGTTGTTGTTTGATTGAGTTGTTTGACGCACGCCCAGCGTTAGCCATTGCGCCAGAAGGAGAGAGGGACAATTTTGCTAGATCAATCCCATCGTAAATTCCTAGGATGTTTTACATGCCACAATCTACATGAGCATGAGACATCACAGGGGCCATTCACTTCCCGAAAACGTCAAGGTTGGCTGAGGCCGGACACGAACCCGGGACCTCTGGCACAAGAGACGGTCACGCTTACCATCAAGCCATCTTGCCCCACTAATGAGTACTGTAGTGTAGTAATGCTACATTTAGAATATAAACTTTATGCATTTTGCAAAAAAAATGTCGTGTGTTCCGGTTGCAGTAGCAAGGATATACTCACCATCTATCGAGTAATGGCCTAAGCTGCATCTGAATCACGTGGTTAGGAATTTGTATATACGGAGTAAAACTTAATTTAACTACAATCCCTCTAAGTAAAGATTAAAGACGGGAAAGCCAAAGGCTCACAAGAAATAACTAAATAAAGATTGGAACCTATTTACATTGTCTTTTGGACTTATATGTCAGACTGCCTGAGCGGAAAATCAAGCCCAGGATCTTTGAAACCAAATGCCGAGGTCCTACCGCTGAGCCATACTGACACGGCCATATCGAGTCAGTCTGACATATAAGTCCAAAAGGCAACGTAAATAGGTTTTCATCTGTATTTAGTTACCTCTAAGTAACCTATAGTGGATGTCTGCACACAGGTCTGTCCATTAGTAGGCAAGTAAAAGCATACCAAGAAATCAATTCACTCACTAGTAAAATGTATCAAATTTATAGTAAGTAGGTAAGTTTATTGCACTCCAAAGCATTACAATAGCTACAATGGCAACGAAATCATGAGAGTGTAAATCTGTGTTGAAGAGTAAACTCGTGTGCAACACAGAACCAACGAAGAAAATAATTAGAAATCAATAGATGACAACAGATTCTGCATAAAATAATATGAAAATATGCCAGATTAAAATATAAACAAAAAAGTAAGTCAAGTACATATCTACACTAGTCGAGCATTCGATAGATATACAAAAACAATAAGGGTATTAAATATTAATAATAAACAAGGATTCAAGGACAGCAATCCCAACAATCCATTCGTGTACCCTCGATTTGAAACAATGAGCTGATCGGATGGTTTTAAAGTGAAATGGTAGGGCATTGTAAATCTTTGGGGCCTGATACAGAAACTTTTATGTAGAATTTCCCAAAGTCAAGTTTATATAAGTCAAATAAAAAAATTTATACTCGAGCTGGTACAATTTTCAAAATTAATCAATAAAAACTACTTATGACGTGCGAACAAATGGATGTCACCAAAGTGAAGAATGAAAATTTAACAGCTAGTCAGTCTAACTGGGACTTTACCCACTCGTTTTGCATCATTTTATCGTCATAAACATAAAGAACTTTTTCCGCTTCGTTTCACTCTCAATCCATTTCATAAACGATTTAATAAACATACACACTTCATGGCGACCGTGGTCTATATACAGTGAAGACAAGTGTTATTTGAGGGTATCAACTTTAACTCTTCCCTCAACTTTTCATTGGTGTATTGTTACTGAAATGAACAATTGTTGTGATCTTAACACTTATGACCTAAATTGAAACAATACAGCTCTTTAGGGCTTCAACGTACTGGGCCACCATGACTACGCCACCACAAGGTTTCATTGCTTCTACGGAGTTCTGTGCACTCGTCTTCGGTAGCACCACTCGTCACGTGGGCAGAAAAATAAAAGTTTATAGCCACCTTGGTGGCGTCACCAAGACCACCAGCGTCACTCATTTTGCAAGTTCACAACACACGTCAGTAGTGCAGCATC
>JAHWFP010071017.1:0-16345 GCA_023313725.1 Lithobius niger
TATTAGTACCCGCAACTACCGCCAGGGCCCGCGTAGGCTTGGAAGAGGTAAGATGCTATATCCTTCCAAAACTTAAAAATAAACTTAAATTTTTTATGATTGGGTTCTGAGATATGCATTATTATTGAAGTCTACGGCTTTGCCAACAAAAACAGTTATTGAACGATTACAGAAAATACAAAATAAAGCAGCAAATGTGTTATTTGCTAACAGATTTGTGCATAAGACTAAAGACTTTCTCCGTAAGTTAGAGATTTTAAATGTAGGTGAATTAAGGGATTTTACGATAATGAAAAATAACTTCTTTAAAATTAAGGATAAATGTATGGCTAAACTGGAAAATAATAGCCTACTTATCAAACTAAAAAAAAAATACATATTCTTCCAGAGCTCACAAGAAACAAATATGGGGAAGAAAAGTTGGAAAAATTTTACATACCACTCTTGGCAAATAAAATACCAAAAGAATTTTGGGAAATTAACAAAACTAGGATAAATAAAAAATATGACAAAGCAGTGGCGTCTTGAAAACAAATACGCTTAAAGAGACTATCGTATTTTCTGAACTAATGATTTATTTTTCATCCAAAACTTACTGTAGTTTTGTAAGAATTCTGTATTAATATTTTTCTGTGTTGAATTAAATGTTTATGTGTTTATGTGTGTGCCAACTACACACAAGCTCTTTCTATGCTTCGTAGTGGCCTTGAAAATGTTTTTGCAAAAAAAAAAGTTAGGCCCGTGATTTGATTTGAATGATGTTGTTTTTTTTTTCGAGGGCTGGTCAAATTTCAAATTAAACTTTACGCTATATTTAAATTATAAATTTCCCATCTTTGAGAGCCAAGCATCCCAGAAAACCCCTAAGTCGATTTATGAACTTAAATACAGTAAAATGAAGGTATTGTAAAGTAGAGTATATCACGTCAGAGTTTGTTATGAGCCAGGGGCAGTAGACTGGGGATAACTGGCCTCGGGCGCAACGATAATCGAAGTTTAGTCATCATGGAGGTGTATGGGCGCGAGAAGTGGGGGGGGGGGGGGAGAGGCAGTACAGGTGGTAGACTAGCTTCCAAACCGGATTTGTAGAGTAGAGTGGAGTCCCTGGTGGAATGTCATGTGAATCTGAAAAATTCTTTTTTCAGAATTTTATCTAGATCGAAAATAAAATGTGTCGTTTTTTTTTTTGTTGTTGTTGTTATTGGTCAAGAACATGTTTTAATCGTAACTGACTTTGCAGGTTTGTGATTGAAACCTCTCACCAGCAGGCAGTAAACTTACACACACGTTACGAGGGGGTTATGACACGTTTCAGTGAGTTTAGCATAGCATGGGGAGCGAAAATTAACCCCCCCCCCCCGGGCCAGTCTGCCCTTGGTATAAGCATTTATAATTTGAACGGATTCGGATGATGGTTTCGATAGTCATCGTGCATACAGACAAACAAACAGACAGACATGTCTCGGAACAGGCCCAGGCTGTCCCTTGCACACAAAAAATGAAACCATTCCACCTTAATGCGAGTTAAGCTTGTCGCACACTACTCCGTTCCGTCATGTCACGGCGCTGGCCGTCAAATTTCTGTTTGGATTAAAAGCATGTAAATGAGAGGATCCGCGTATACTGCTTCCGTCCCGTTTCGTGACGACCCGTCCGCTAAAGGACGGGATTGTCGAGGCAGAATCCTTTCGTTCAAAAAATGTTCGCATCGGAGAAGTGTGTGCGCCTGCCGTCAGTCGACGGCCGTCGTCGTCCGTCACGCGTCGGCGTACAACGCCTTTCCCCTATTAAATACAGTTGCGAACGTATTTCAGTTGCTTTCTGGACTTAAATGTCATCATGCCCGAGCGTAAAGTAATAATACCTAATATACTACGAATTTCTATTTAATCACCTACGTAAGGTCACTCACTACAAGCCCTCCTTCATTTGCATTGCCAAATTGGGAGCGGTCAAATTTAAAAGCTCAGCGGAACCGACTGAAAGGGTTAGCGACGAAAGCAATGTGCGCTGGACCATCCGTTTTACCGTCAGTCGTCGGAACGGGACTGAACGGAGTAGTGTGCTACAAGCTTTAGCATTGGACATACGCAAACACCCTGAATGAAAGGTCGGCTAATAATAGTACTTGGTTCGGAGACCTTTGATTGAAGATCAGAAGAAAAAGAAAAAAAAATTACACTCGAAGGTTGATGATCCTTCAAGACTCAAAAAATGATTTTCGCTCCATCTCGTCAAAGAAATGTTACCAGTAATCAATCAATATCTATTGTGGCGGTTCTCCGCAGGGTGCCTCGTGCTTCTGAAGTTATTGACGCCCCCCCCCCCCCCCCTCCCCATACTCTTTTTTTTTTTTTTAGAGAACTCACTAGCGTTAAATCTTCACGTAGAAGGGGGGAAATAACGGCAGAAAAATCGCGCTTTCAAAAATAAAAATAAAAAAAAACATGGTCTAGTGACATTTGATGGGACTTATCCTTTTCTCCCTCCCCCCCCAGTTAATAAAAATATGAATGAACGATCTTCTTTAAAGTAGTTCTGCCCATTATTAATTTTATATGGGAACGGGTGGGAAAAAAGAAAAGTGACGGAAATGAATTTTGACGCATTACTGGGTTACCTGATTTATAGGGAAACACTGTCATTGCCGCCCGTTTAATCAAAAAGGTATTTAATCAAAAGGTACTTGATACAAAAAAAAAATGTATTTAATAAAAAATAAAGCATTGAGTGGAAGAGCCCAATTTTAAGAAACACACTAGATCAATAACTCTTTCGGTCGCGCGGTGGCACTGACCTCCAGGAACTTATAAAATAGTTCCATTAGCAATGTATGAGTATATTGCACAGTATTGAGGCTGTTTTATGAGTGAGACGGATTACAGTGCCAGACTCGGCGAATTTTAGTACTAAAAAAAATTCATCCACCTCGAGTGGAATTCTGAAAAGACATTTAATTTTCGTGTGAGTGTGGCATTGGTGATTAGAGCTGATATGTTTTACAAGACTTTTGCGTGATTTTATTTTAACCCTATAATTGGTCGGTGGTGGGATTCGATTCCGCGTCCTCTCGATTTGGAGCCAACTACTCTGACTGCTCGGCTGTGGTGGATTATACCTTGCTCGTCGTCTCCACGGACCAATAATTGTGCGCAATGGCGGCAATCCGCTCCTGATTTGCCAAACTGTTGTTGTGTGAAAGTCGAAAAGAGAAGGGAATTGCTGTAAATACTCAGTTTTCACAGGTTTACTGCAAGTTTTATGGAGATACAAGGCCAGCTGAGATTGAAGCTGCGTCCCTCACGTCACTGACGTAAATGATGCAGTTTCAATCTCAGTTGGTCTTGGGGAGAGAAATGGTAGTTCAGCCAACAGCATCTAGTACTTCTCGGTTTCCCCTTGTGATGTTCTGGAGAGGTCCGGGAAACCCGTAATTGGTTTTCGCGGTTTGCAAATCGGGTGAATTTGAAAGTCACTAACGTAGACTTGCAGACTTCATGCGATTTGCACAGATTTGCGTGATTTTCAGATTGTTAGGTATGCATGCACCGTGATTGACAGATTTGTACCGAGATCTGCAAATTTGCTCGGATGTTATAGTTTATTTGCGTAGATTTACACGTTTCCAGATTTGTAGAATTACATCGAGATTCTCACATTTGCACGGATTTTAGAAAATTTGCATGGATTTGCAGATTTTCAAATGCGTGGATTTGCACCGAGATTTGCACGGATATTACTTTATTTGCATAGATTTGTAAATTTACAGGTTTGTAGATTTACACCGAGATTTTTAGCTTTGCATCGATTTCAGAAGATTTGCATGGATCATGGTAACATGCCTAATTTTAGGCCTAATTTTAAAAATGCAGTTTGAATTTCGTAGGTAGCAGATATAGGCCTAATGAAGAATTTGGTTCGACGGTAAGCATATTCATTCATGCAACAATGCGACGAGACTATTTTAAACGAAGATAAAATCCATTTGTTTTAATTGAGTGTTACCTTAGGATTTTAAATCGACGATCAAATGTTATTATTTAATTTAGTTACGTCGAAGAAGTCTATTAGCTGTAAGGAGGCTACGATGTTTTAATTTGCCATGTTATTTAACTCTCTTCTCACACTAACTCTAACGTTGTAAACAATGGTCGTCAATATCTGGTACCTTTGTGAAGTTGAAAAAAGCGACGGACGGACGGACGGACAAAGTCGTTGCAATTGTGTTCTCAGCCGGTGCGGCTGTACAGAAGACTAAAAAGTGAAATACGAATTAACTAACCTTCATAGAGGAAAAAGACTTTCCGAAAAATGTTGAAATTCCCTGAATCTCAGTACACGTTTATCAAATTCCCTGAGTTTTCTCTGACTTTTCCAGACTTGATAAAACCCCTGAAATTTTCCCGTTTTTCCAGGTAGAACGACACCCTGGTGTACGTCAATTTCGGGAGCACCGCATGTTGTCTTCCTGTTAGTCATTAGAGCAGGGCAGTAAAGCAGCCTTTCGTACCAGCAGGGGCCGCGCAGCGAGATAGCGTGATCAACATTCATGCATGCATGCCAAATGGTTGTACAGTAAACCTCATGATTTTAAATTTACAAGTAAGATTAAACATTCAAATACATAGTGAAAGATTATGAATCCAGGCATGCAGGCGTAGTAATCCTCGGATGACGGAAAGCGGTAACAGGACAAACCAATCGATCGCGGTGGTGCTTTCGGCGGCCATATTGTCTAATCCAGCCGAGCATGGTAGTTAGCACCCAAGCTTTGATACGGAATAAGAGTTTAATCTCGATGATTTCCTCTACATTTGATTAATTAGGCCTATAATAAGCATGGCCGAATATTCACAGGCCAGTCGTTGACAATAATTTTCACCTTAAAGCACAAAGTCATCAGAAAATTACAAGTGGAAACTGGTGAGAACCGACCGCATATTGGCTGAACTAGCAATTCCCTGCCATGGCTGTCCTATTTAGTTCCGGTCGGATCTTGGGGAGCAAACTATCATGCGCGACTGGATTAGACAATATGGCCGCCAAAAGCGCCACTGAATCGATTGATTTGTCCTGTTGCCGCTTTCTGTCTGCCGAGGGCAATAGTAACAGCTTCAAAAGAATGCCAACTGAGAAGCTGCCGCTCTTTCACTCTTGGAATTTCTGGATACACGAACGTGTCGCTATTGTTCCAAGCTCAGATCAACAGCTTAACTGTGTGGTTGAGTGATACCTTTATAAATTTAAAAATACTTTTATAGGTAATGTAACTACTCAGGGAATGGGCGAGAGGTTTCAAGTTCAAGAACTCAATTCCAATTCATTCCTTACTGTATGGCTAGGGGTCCATACACAGAGTACCACATATTAGGCATCAGCCAGAATTTATCCTTCTAACTGACCCTGTCGGCTCCAGAGGTTCTAACCGTTCAGTCCGAACCCCAAACACCAATTAGCTCGAGCTCTCGATTCTGTCCCGTTTTATACCCACTCGGGCCGGGGCAGAACAATAGGCTCTTGCCTGAGGCAACAGGCAAACAGGCCAATCCGGTTCCGACTGGATTCGCAGCGGACCCGTGCTGACACCTGGTGGCTGGCAGCAGTCCAATTCCTGAGTCTGCAGTAATTAGAAGGCTGGCAGGCCGCCATGATTGAGGCAAGCCGAACTACGAAGTGTAAGCTCCGTGAGTTGCACGCTGCCGTTCATGTAAGCCTGTTACAGTAATACAAATTTATCTCACAAATCTACGTAATAAATTTTTATTTTGAAAACCGCCACTAGCTGTCAAGACAAGTTGCGACCAACGAACAAAAATCATGTTCTACCGGCTGTCTGTATTGATGACTACTCCTGCGTCGACGCTTAGCAACGTCCTCGGCAACGCTTCGTGCTAGCGAAATTGTCTACCCCACCCCCTCCTCCCAAATCGTTACCTATCGGGTCAGATAGCTTCCTCCACTCCCAGACTCTCCTAGATCTATACAAGCTTTGCTCAAAACTACGCAAATGACGCATAGCTATTTACACGCAGGATGCTCGAATAATAATAAGAGGGTATGTATGTCCCTTTAAAGCTGACAGGCCGTTATAAATATCTAAAGCTACGCTCTAAAGTAACCAATGGACAGAATCTTTCGTGCCAATGTGTTGCGAGCGTCCCGTCGTTCAAGATATCGATTTTTAATTTATGACTGAGCGCCGTCAAGTTTTTTAAAATATTTTTTATTCATTTTTTGTCTCAGCAAAATAAAAATAATTAATTGCCGTCACCTTATTTTATTAGAAATGTTGGCTCAACTCGGTAATTAATTACACTTTAAAACAAATTAAGTCGACGTTGTTGCTAACTTCTTGTTTGACATCTGCATCGCAAATTGCACGTTTCTTGAGTAATCAACTCGGCTGTAATTAATCTAAATTTAATTTGTGCTTGCAGGACTTTTTGAAGGTGACATCGTCGATGTAGAAGCAACGGATTTAGAAGGGGTAAGTCATCAGACATTTAAAATAATATTTTGTCTTCTCTGTTCTTTCTTTCGTGTCTTATTTCTTTATTTGGTATTTGGTTCGTACAACACACAGCCCATTTGGTTTTTCATCTCTTCAACTAACCTGGAAGTCATCGAACTACATAATGATAATGAAAGGCCAAAAAAAAGTAGTAGCTTCATCAAGTTACGTATTTTTTTTTTTTTTTAATTTTTCGTAGTGTATATACAACCACTACGAAGCCATGGCTCATTACGGGACTCGTTACGCCACTTACGTGTACAAATTAGCCTTTCAATTAACATTCCCGTCATGTGGCAGTAAATCACACAAAATCGCGCAAATTTCACTTCAAATTTCGAACTCTTATTATTAAATTACGGCAACTGCTGCGTGCACCGGTTTTCAATGGGTCACAATTTTTTTTTTTTGGGGGGGGGGGGGGTTTAAGCGTGTTCAGGAGCCAACCATTTTTTGGTCTAAAATTGTCATATTTTCCCAATAAACGCAAAAAACTTCAATATCAGTGAACACAGTCGAAGGCTCCTCACCAAACAAAAGCAACAGCTTTGTCAAGCACCGTCGGACGGTTAAAGGTTATACTAAATTGTACGCCGATATAGCGCCTTCATGGGCAAAGTAGCCTGGTGGTTAGCACGATAATCGTCTCACGTGCAAGAAGTCCCTAGTTCGAGCCAGACCTCACCCCTCCTCTATCCCCCCCCCCCCCCTCCCCGTGGCGTTTTCGGAAAGAGAAGGGCCTCGTATTCATGTCCAGTGCGGCGTGTAAAAGATCCCAGGAATTTCCGATTGGAATTTCCTATAACAAGATTGGGCAATCTCTAAGGTATAGATTATTAGGAAATGAATGCGAGCCCATTAAGGTAAGAATAGGATTTATTTAAGAATTCGATTACCTCATTTTATGTCTAGTGGATATTTAGGGGGAGGGGGGATGATCGTGCACAAATGACGTCACGTAAGAGGCGGGGGGGGGGGGTTAACGGAGTTTGACACGGGAGGGGAGGTCACTAAATTCTTGACTTCATTCACACAACAAGTAATCAACCGGGGTAAAGAGCAAAAATGAAAAAAAAGTGTCATCAGATATTTGTGGGCTGATCGGATGTAAAATCTAACTGTTGAACTAATACAGGCAAACCTCATTATAGCAACAACAAAAAAAAAAGGAATTAGCTGCTGAGGTTTACTCCGGACGGAATGGAACAACGAGACGGTTACAGCGATACCTCTTACAACAATAAACCCGTTATAACAATGCTATATTTTTAAGGCTCTTCAAGCAAAAATCCATGCAAAGGCGGTTTTATATCAATAATCATGTATCGAGAAGGACCCTGTGTGTTTCGTGCTCGTGTCAATTGCGGCACGTTAAAGATCCTGGGTTTTCCGCTTGGATTTCTCCTGCTAAATATTGTCCGTCTCGTTGTCTACAGTGCGGCAGAAACAACAACAAGAACAACAACGTGGTATAACATTCTCTTTCCAGTGATCCTTGGACTATTCGTAATAAAGAGATTTTAAACTGTATTTATATTCACTACTAAACGGAAAATTATGTATTTCCTCTTTTAATAAAATAGACGTTACGCCAGCCGGCGTCATGTCTGCTTTTGTTCGTTGCCGTAAAAAATAAAGGAAGGTATTCCGCAATCGCGACGTCTAGTGGTTTCGTGCCGGGCAATCTCCGCAAAAAACTTGGATCGATAGAAAAAGATGAGCCATTGCAGTTTAATTTCCTAAGGTCGGTGTCTGCGGAAACAGATGGTTTTGACGCTGAGTAGAATTTTTATCATTTTAAATGAAAATAAAAAAAAAAGTGATTCCCGATTTAAAGACGAAACAACGGATCGGTACGTTGGAGCAATTTAGATAACAAAAAAAAAAAGAAAAGAAAAACTGACGGAACTGCACCTAAAAAAGAAGCTGCTTATATTTTACCGTAAGCTCTAATCGCTCTACGTGAAAAAAAAAAATCTGTTGGATCGCTTTTTCCCCCCTATATTTAAAACCTCACGAAATAAATTCCATCAGAACACCGTTTTTTATTTTTTATTTTTTTGGTGGACGAGGAGAAGCCCAGAAACGAGGGGAGGGGGTGTGAGCAGTGACTTACCTGCCTCGAAAAGCCTGCGGTACCTCGGCTTACATCAAGCCAACAAATCGGCTTACGTTTTGACGTTTTCCCCTCCTAGCCACACGTCGATCGTCGAAAAAGCAGCCAAGACTACAGTCTCGACGCATGACAAACTAGCGGCGGCAGCTGCAGCGACTATCTATAGCCGCAACTGGTTTTCGGTACACTTCTGCCACTTTTTGAACGAAAATGTTGAGGCGCACACCTCTGTCACGCACTGCAGCAGTTGTATTAGGTAATCTAAAAGTATAGTATAACCATCACAATTGTCGGTTAAAAATGTGTTAGGGCGCGTTTACGCAACAAGTTATTCGCGCTCGCCGAATGCTATTTGCTAGTCAACCGTTATTTATTTACGATTAGTTTCCCGTTGCTACTAAATGAATGCGGTAATAGATGACAAATTGTATGTATTATAAATAACAACACGAGTAAAGAACAAAGTGCTACACTAATTTTAAACATTGCTACAAGATTGTTGTCATTTCACGCTATTAAATAGCTTCTCGCAGCGAGAATTCAAAATCCAACATGGCGTCCATTTTGTGGCTATCAAATCGAAGACAAACCGTCGAATGCCGGCATGCAAGAAACAGTCCGTCGTCTTGTACTGCAGTAAATATTGTTTTCTTGTTGTCATAAATCGACGCTCAAATGTTGCAAGCATCGTACGCCGTTTCACGAGGCACGAGGAGAAGATTTGCGTCTGCGTCGTTGCCATGGTTACTAATACGTATAGACAACTCGAAAGCCGCATACTCCGGTAAAGGCGAGAAGCAGCCATCAGATTTAGTATTGATCAAGTAAAAGCTAGTTAGAGAGAAAACTTTCGTTGCGTCAACGCGCCTTTAGCTGTTAGGCCTAGCTTTAGATTTTAGGTGCAATTGTCAGCTTTTAGGCCTAATTCTTGCAGTGACCAAACCGTCGTGAACGAAAACAGCAGACATCCAACTATATCACAAAACGTTTTGTCTTAAGGCGGTTGCACGTTAGACATATGTTCGATGCGGTGTGTTGCCGAACTTTGAACTGAATGAAGGACACCTACGCAGGCTTCACTGCAAAAATCGAGCCCTAACGGTCAAAATTGGAGCGACTAGAGAAGATGGTTCATTCCTGACGTCCGGTAGTATCGTGTTTGTGAAAATGTACTGACTGGGACCGTGGTGTGACGTCATATTCACCAATTCCGCCAAAGTAGCCCGAACAGCCAATCAGTGTGCAGGAAGGAAGCACGTGACTAGTGGATTAGCACAAACTGGAGTTAAAAAAATAAAATCTCTGTTTACGTTGTTAGCGGACGAAAAAAGCATTTACTTTAGCAAAAAAGCAAATTTTAATAACCGGAGATTAGTTTTTTTTTTAATGATTTTCCGTTTATCGAGCAAACCAACAGTCTCATTTTATAGATGCGCTTTTCTGGTGTAATATGACGTCATTAACACCAGCATGGCCGTCTTCTTACTGTAGATTGCCGTCTCCTTCCCGCAACATGGCTGCCTCCTTCGTTTAATCCTTGGCCTGACCCGGAAGTAGGTTTGTTAAGCGAAAAATGGCGTATGGATGCGTCTTGTCCTACCAAATTATCGTTCTTCTTTGCTGACGGTAGCAGCACAGCAACCCGCTAGTGAGGGCTTCCGGTATCAACACATACCGACATGCTATGGCGCCTGCGCATTCCGTCGTTGTGTTTTTATCAGCGCTGCAGTCGCCCGAATTGCACAGCAGATGATTGAGCAGGCCGTCTGGCAGAAAATCGCGGCCAGTAGGTGCGTGTAGGATTTGAGAAAAGAAATCGGAGAAAAAAATACATGTCGTAAAAGTCTTTCCTACACTTTTTGCAGCTGGCACGATGTTACACGCTAACTTTGTAAAAAAAAACTTGTTAAACTGAATTTTCCGTTAGGGAAACGTGTAACGAAAGCAGAGTAAACAAAAACTATTTCCGCCCTTTTAAACCTTTTTTCTTGTAGAGGTCATTGGCTTAATCTTTGTTCGACGCCCCACTTTACTACGTACTACCTCCGCTTTTCTTTCATATGAACATTTTATGGGTTGTGCGAAATAACGGTTTAAAGATATGAACGTTGCTTTCAAAGTCTGTCGTTTAACGACCCATGAAGTCTTTGTTTTTAAACTACTGGCCTCCCCTCCCCTCTCCATCATTTCCAATTTCCTCACCCCAAAACCTCCTAACGAGTTTACTTTTGTTTACAGAGAAATGCCGTCACAGGAAGTAAGCAACTTTGGCCGAATGGAAAGGTTCCTTACGAAATTTCCGGTGATTTTAGTAAGTTATTTAAGGCTTTTTTTTTTCTTAACACAACTTTACGCGTTCGTATTTGAAGGGTAACTATCCAGATTGAGTTTTCATTAGTGTCGCTTCAATTCGAACACAAACTACCAAAATTATAAATTTGCAAAACAACACCGAAGTGAGAAGACTCAAGCGGCGGTGTATTGGCTGACTTTTTTTGACCATTTTATCCACCCAAACCCAAAAACTGGCATAAAAGAAGCCGCCAAGTTTCAAAAAAGGGGCGGCCGTTGTAAGTAGCAATAGCAATCTTCAAGTTTTCATTTAGCGTCCTAAGTATTAGTCGGTGCGATTAATTTGGTTAATAGGATTAACCTTGGCGGCCTTTCCCTAGTTGAATGATATCACTACTTTCAAAGGCCGACCATTTTTGGAAACTTGACGCCTTCCCTTATTCCGGTTTTGGTTTTGGGTGAATATCACAACTTTTACAGGTCTGTGAATGTACCAAAGTTCACACAGCGTTATCTTCATCTGTCTTTTTTTTTTCAGGGGAAATTTTATGTCTGTAAATTTTCACATTTATAATGCCGGTGTCTTGGCTTACTTTTTGTAACCATTTTATCTCCGACTGTTTTACGACTAAGTGTCTGGGCCGATTCAAACACGATTTGGTCGGATATATGATTTCAAGTCGTATGACGCATGTACAGGGTTTTATGTAAATTGGTGACAATTTTTAAGACGGCTGCCGAAAATGGCGTGCAAAATAAGGTGTTTAGCTTCTAACTTCTAAAACGTTCTTCAGACAGAAAATTACCAGTTGCGAAGGGTATTAAGAATTAAATTCTTATCAAGTAAGGTCCTATTTAAGTTTTTGAAAATCTAATATGACGGACTATAATGACATCCAAAAAAAAAACTCCCAAGTAAACGGTTTTTGTGTAAGATGGCGGGTAAATTAAGAGTTAACATTTTAAGCGGAAAATTATTAACTGATTTATACATCCAGGCTGATCATAACTGAAATGGGACGCTAATGTTGGCTTTGGTAAACTGTAACGAGGTACAACTTGTTTTCTTGTATTACAGGACTTGCAGGCCTAATGTTTCTTCGTAATAAATTCTTTTTTTCGTTCTTATGAAGCCAAACGTTTGATCCGTGGATGAGCTCGTTAAGGGCTCGTTTACGCAACGACAAATTTCTAGCTTACTAGTTTTCACTTGGCTAACCCTAAATCTGCTGGGTGCTTCTCGCCTTTATCGAAGAATGCGGCTTCCAAGTTGTCTATACGTAGTAACCATGGCAACGACGCGGACGCAAATTTTCTCCTCATGCCTCGCGACACGAAGTACGATGCTTGCAACATGACAGCGTCGATATATGACAACAAGAAAACAATTTTTACTGCAGTACATGACGACGGACAGATTCCTGAATACCGGCATTCGAAGGTTTGTTTTCGAATCGATAACTACGAAATGGACGCCATGTTGGATTTTGAATTCTCGCTGCGAGTAGCTATTTATTCTGCCGTCGTTTGATCACTGCTAGAAGCTGTTTTTCAGCGAGAATAGCAAATTTGGGGAATAGCGTGAAATGGCAATAATGTTGTTGCACTTTGTTCTTTATCCGTCTTGTTATATATTATACATTTAATTTGTTGCTTATTACCGCATTCATTTAACAGAAACGGGAAATTAATCGTAAATAAATAACGGGTGTCTATAGCGTTCGGCGAGCGAGAAGGACGGTCTTGTTGCGTAAACGAGCCCTCACGAACCTAAATCTAGCGTTATAGCGCATTTATCAACGATTTCGCCATGTATATTTTCTCTCTCAGCTTTTAGTTAGTTAGTGCGCGTTTACACAATGACTCGCCTTTGCATTTGGCAACGCTACCTGGACTAATTCTGACATCGTTTGAGTAAATGCTTGCAGTCTTATGATCCGTGAAAATAAGATAAAGAATTCCTCCTGAGGGAACAATTTTCCCAGTCACTTCCGAACACACATTCTTGACTGTTTTCGTGACGAGCCGCCAGAGCTAAACCTGCTGCCACGTTGGAATTTCAAATGATTTTTAGCTTCTAGCTGCGAGAATGCAAAGGCTAGTCGTTGCCTAAACGTGCCCTAAATGTTAAATTCGGTGACTGATTCTGGGATTTTACGTGTGTTTCGCTTTATTTACCATGACAACGAACCATAAGGAGATGGTCGTCTCGTGGCTTGAAGTACGAATCATGATACACGTGGCATGCCGGCGTCTATTTATGACAACAAGAAAACAATTCTACCAATATAGTAAATGTTGGACTGTTTTCTACAAAATTTCTAGAAACCTTTTTTAGTGCCGTATTTAAGTGGAGTTCCAACACTGTTTATAACACTGTTTATGACAGAAGGCTTTTTGACGCACGGTTTTCGCATGGTTATTTTTGCTTAGTCCAATAAGTTTCGGATTTTTTTAACCTGAATTCTTGTCAAGTATAAAAACTGCTGAAATTCTCATGAAGGTTCATATGTCACGGTTTCAGTTTGTAGAAAACTTCCGGTGCCAATTATGTAACTGGAATTTCTGTGATGCTTTCTCCAGAAACTTGTTGGACCCAGTTTTGACTAACTCAAAAGATCGGCATTTATGGCATATTTGGCTTTGAATCCTCTCCCTCACTATAGTTTGTTCCACATTATGTTTGCAGAAAACTGACTGTATGATGCCATGTTTCCTTGCACTACAATTGCAAAAACATGTGAATATCATACTTGCAGAGTCTACACGGTTGCTGTTACAGTCTACCAGTGGGATATTTACGTGTTTTTCGTACTCATAGCGGCAGAAAACGTGGCGTCGTATAGTGATTTTTCTGAAAACATAATGTGGAACAAACTATAGAGCAGTGACATTTGCCGCCATATTGGCACCAGTATGGATTTGGAGGGCATAACTACAAGGTGCACTACATAAAAATGGAGGGAAAAATAACGGAAGAGCGGGTTTCTTAGTCTTAAAATAACGTTGTTTTCTCCAACAACAAAAATCGCGCGTCTTAGGTCTAAGAAATCACTCTTCACAGCATCGGCTTCAGTATGACGCCCTTCTGTTTCTCTCTGCAGTGCCCCTTGCAGCTAACCCATTAAGGCTACAGCATAGAGTTATAATACTACGATAATACTACAATAATACTACGTCGTGTCACTGCCCTATAGCATTCTGCCTGTCCTCTGTCTGGGTTTCGGACTGATATTAGGAAGCAAGAGGTGTCCCCTGACAAGGCACGAACTCACAATAACCATAAAATGCACACACAATTTTTAATTTTCAGAGCTGTATTTGCTCCTTGTTCACAAAGATGACGCATATAAAAGGCATAAACATAGAAATAGGGATCAGCCCCACACACAAGTTATCTGGGGACAGCCATGTTGGAAGGTCAAACATGTTGGAAAGTCACTTTCCAACATGGAGATGCCCCCAGATAACCAGTGTATGGGGCTGGTCCCTTTTGAATGACTTGAGTCATTTATTGTGCATATAGCACAATTGGTCAAGGAATGGATTGTTGATATCCACTGACACCCTGCCTTAACAATTATTAATGCATAACAACTACACTAATTAAAAAATATTTTAAAAATAAAAAAAAAGCAGACCTAGGCCATTGTCGTATTAACACAGATATTTCATGTATTTACTAAATCAATACCTTTCAACTTATTCTTAAAAGTAGCAAGTGTTGGTGCTTCGGCGACATCAGCCGGGAGTGCGTTCCAAGGTCTCACAACAGGCTGCGAAAAAAAATATTTTCAACAGTCCCTCTTTATGGGTTTAACTACCAATTTAAATTTAAATTTGGCCACGTGTTTGGTTACCTTCACGTAACAAGCAAAATCGACTACTAGGTATACGGGTCAGTCCATGAAGAATGGAATATGCCATACCTAGGTCTAATCCTGGTCCCGAGTGTCTCTAAATTAAGGACCCTTAAACGTTCTAGATAAGTTATATTTATATGTTTTAACCTTTTGTGTGCGTCATCTTTGTGAACAAGGAGCAAAAACAGCTTCGAAAATTAAAAAAAAAATTGTGTAGATTTTAAGGTTATTGTGAGTTCGTGACTTGTCAGTCGAGGACACCTTTTGCTTCCTAACGACGTCCACTCAAAAAGTAAGATTACACAGGACTGACTTTAATTTTACTGTACGAAATACAACATTCGCCTCCCCTCGCCCGCTTCGTTATGCTTCACCTCAAAGCATACAGGTACTATACCTGCCTTCCCCGGCTACGCGTCCCTTTCAGCTTAGGTCGACAATATTGGAACAGCTCAGCTTTATCGCCCGTTCCAGAATTACCAGCCATTCTTGCCCCGTGGGGCATGCCGAGTTGGGCTTATCAGGCTGGCGGCTGTGTGTAACTGGAAAGCCAACATCCTGTTTCCACGATTACAAACATTACAAGAAATTACTATGGCAGCAGAAGGGAATAAAATGTATTAGCCGATTGGCGCTTCAAGGATATCTCGTCGACAGACTGTGGCTCGGCACCAGATAACGCAATTACGATCGTAATGCAATAATGCAATTGCGAGTGTCGATGTGTATTTCAAACTCTTTTGCCTATTGTTGTGATTGCAAACAATGTGAAAGTTGTTCTAGTATAGTAGCCAGGTGTGCCAGTATAGCAACTAGGGATGGTTCGGTTTCATTTTTTTGACTTCGGTACCGGTTTCGGTTTTTACGCCCACAAAACCGCGATTTCCGTTTCGGTATCGGTTTTTGCCACCATTCTCCCCAACCAGCTATTTTTCTAGGTTTTTTTTTTCTTGTAACTGAAGTATTACTAGCTTCTAACTCCTGCTTTCACTTTCAACAGCGTCATAGACCATGGTCCTAGATGTGGCACCATTTTCCTCTGCTATGATTTAATGATTAGGAGCTTTGTTGTCATTTATACTTAGAAAATGCTAATTTTTTTTTTAAATTAGAAAATCCATTCAATTTTTGATTTTTTCGAACACCGTACGAAAAACCAACACAAAATCCAAATCGGTTTCGGTTTTCAGTAAAATCCGAAAATTCGGTTTCGGTTTCGATTACCGACCCATCCCTAAAAGCAACTTATTATACCAACGAGGATAACGTAGTTCGTATTTTTTTTTTTTTTTTTACATTCCTGTACGTGTGGTTCCTTACTTTTGGTATGGGGTGTTAGTGTAAAAAAAAAATTACATTCATTTAACCCATGAAAAAAAATAGCAAAACAATTTTCTTATCAAAGGGCTGGTACTAAAAAAAAAACGGGAAAAAATTCAGAACAGCATATCAGGGAAAAAAACTGCTACTTGAAAACCAATTTCGTCCCGTTACCGTTGCGTTATTCGTGGGAAAATTGAAAACAAGCCAACAGCGAAAAGCATACACTAGAAATAACGTAGT
>JAHWFP010071018.1:12376-39563 GCA_023313725.1 Lithobius niger
TTAACTATACAAGGAGGCAAAGAATTCAAATCGAGCGAAGCGAGCTCTCGCTCCGTTAACCATACAAAACCTGAATAAGGCAATGACATGCTCAAACAAAAGCCGTACAAATTATTGAATGCATCAATGTACATGAGGTAATTTCGTTCAACATCCGGATCGTAATTTGACATCAAAGGATTATTAGCACGGGCACACCGTTTTGATATTATGCTAACACCACCTCGTATGGCCGCAGTGAAGTAATTGTACATTGTTACGTCTTGCAACAATTCTAACCTCTCACCCGTCATTCTAAGCGCAGCTTCCCAACTCAGACCAGGTAGGGTGAAAAAATGACAATGGTCTAAATTGTATTGTTTCAGACTAAGAGCTCTAAATTGTTCGAACACATCGGCCAAAAGTGTCAATCAGCCAAAACGTACATGTCGTGATACTGGCCTGAAGTCTCACAATTTGTTTCTCTCCAAACTGTACCAGCATACGAATACTCGTCGTCACTAATATGAGTATTAGTCAAATCTGAATAAAAAGCTTCTTTGGGCAGTAATTGAGTCTCATTAAATTTCGAAAATGAGTCACAATAGGTATAAGGATATACACCTTTCCTGGTCAACAAAGCATGAGTTTCTGGAAAAATTTTCCTCATTATAGGAAAATCGGTTAAGTTTCCAACCAAAGTACTCAAAGAAGCGGACAAGAATTGAAAACTGTCTAAAAACCTGTAATTTCCAACCTGTATCGAGGTGAACCTTTCAGTATTTTGTGGAATGACAGAATATGGGTATAAGGCCCTTAAACCTGTACTGTAAATTACACGCATTGTGAGCTGCTCCCCTATAATTACCGCTCAAATGACAGTGGTTGCGTACCCTGATGTCACCAACAGCGAACAAATTACCACAAATATGGCAATGAGTCGCTTTAGCACAATCTAACAACCAAGCATAATCAGGTACCAAAGGAAGCATTCAACATTTAATCTCTTCAATTTTGTCATAAACCACTTCTAAATGAGTAAATAAGTCTTCCATGCAATTTTCACCTCGAAATACCCTATGAGCATAAATGCTGCCATCGTGCGCAACCACAACGTAAGAATAATCACACGGTTGGTGTAAACTCGTTTTGTGAGTAAAAGAGGATGAAGAATCCGGCTTACACGTATTTATTTTAGTAAGTATCGATTCAAAATCTAGATACATCACGTACGGAACCGGTAATTGTTTGTCGTACCTCGTACACTCCATGTACGGTTTCTCAGTAGGCATTTTGATTTGTTGAGGCTCAAATGTCCTACACAATCTAAGGTGATCAACCAAATCAGCGTCGGAACGGAAGTACGAGAAACAATAGTGACATACATATTTCTTATCGTTTGTATGCACCAACCTATTGAAATTCTTAATCCAACAGTAATGATTACCGTTAACCAACAATAGTTTAACTTCCCGACAATTGGTTCGTTTACTCAAATAAATTGGAAAGACATTTTTGTCTTCGTACCCATACAATAAAATGCACAAGTTATTCCGTGATTCAAATTTTGCAATCTCACTTATAGGTGTAGGAAAGGAAAGCTCCTTAAATTCCAACCATTTGTCATATTTACGATAATGGCTCACTCTATTGATGTTATCATTCGCAGGATACAACCCAGCCAGGACACTGTACATGAAACACTTATTGTCATCACACAAAACGTTCACTACAGCATGCTTATCTCGCAAAAATTTGTCAAGTACTACATTTCCGCACCCACCGCTTAAAGGTACATACCTTCCCACATGAACGTCACAACCGTCGATCCTAAAAACCACCCAACCCGAACCATGTTTCTGAAAGGTGTCCAATTGATCAAGAAATTTACCAATGGCACCAAGTAATTCAGTATCAATAAAATCTGAACACAACAGTTGATGCGCACCACTGCACAAATAGATGGGCATACGTTCAGTTTCTCCATCGAAACCTATTTTCTCCAAAACAATGCTGATACAGAGTAGAAATTTAAATTGCCCCATCTGTTCGAGTAGAGAGGAGAACAGAGTCAAAAGGTTGCGTCTCACGTTCTCCAAATAGTCACGAATGTCACGCGTATCGCTGGACAACGTATACGTAAACCTTTTGAAGTACGACTTAAACGCCCACGCCTCTTCCTTGAACACTGGTGGCTCCGGTGGTTGGGTGGTATGATCCTCGATGCTGTGGTGAAGGAAAGCATCGTGCGTCGGGAATGTATGCCGGCAGACGGGGCACGTGACGAGGTGTAGCCTGGAGTGTCATCTTAGGTTGATGTCGTTCGCGAAGGACCTATGACACACGTCACAAACGTGATTCCGGTCGTGGAAGGCCCTCGCGTGATGTGCCAGGAGCACCCTCGTCCCGTACGTCCGCCCGCACTGTCCACACGTGAACATCAGTACACCTGGAGAATAAAAAAAAAAAAGTAATATACAATAAATAAACACTACACAAATTTATTTAACATAAAAATAAACAGTTACACTACGAGCTTATTGACATAATCGTAAACAAATCGTTCTACATCAGGTTTAACACTTAAAAAATCAATAATTTGAAGAGGGGAAGCCCCTTTGCAATGTTTTAAGATATAATAAATACAAAAATGACCACAAGTTTTCGTGTTAAAATCTTGAAGCTTTACATATTGTACCACCACCTATTTCCATCACACCTTTTCTTTAAATGTTCGAGCAAAGTACTTGTAAGAGGTAACAATCCAAAACTATCAAAGTACTCGTAGTCACCCAAAACCACCCAATGACTGCCAGGCTTGTCACATTTGTCGAGATTAATAACGGACCAACCCTTCCCTTCCGGAATATGATTAGAAGGGAACACACCTTGAAAATCACTACACAACGGACGCAATATATCGTCTATTTGTTTCGTATTCATTCTGTAGAGAGTACGTTTCGTTTTTCGTCAATTTCCAACAAAGCTTCATTTTCACCCAAAAACACAACCGTGACGTTTTGAGCCAAGTCAGTAGAAAATTTCAAGTCGACACGCACAATGCCATTGTTAACTAAAGATACGTGAGTATGGTCGTTCGAGTTTCCGTCGGCTGTCAAATCGAAGCAAAAGAATGTCTTACCAGTCGACTTGTAATCGGCGTAAGAAATGTCCACGCCAGTATTGTGGTACTGTATTCCTAGT
This sequence comes from Lithobius niger, assembly GCA_023313725.1. NCBI lineage: Eukaryota > Metazoa > Arthropoda > Chilopoda > Lithobiomorpha > Lithobiidae > Lithobius > Lithobius niger. The sequence goes on from JAHWFP010071018.1 coordinate 15,560, forward strand.
CCTTCGTACAGCGACATGTGAGCTTGCACATATTTATTATTGTCAAAATCACAAGTAGAGGTTTCGAGTTGTGCATCACCCCGTCAACCGACAAGGCTAACGAAGTCAAACCAAAATGTTCGAAGAAAAAGGGGTCATTTGAATAAACCCCATTGAAGGCTGCGTGTTTAACTAATCCTATAGTAACTCGACTAGGAACGTCACCATTGAAAATATTGTCGATCGTCGCGCTGCGTGTACCTTGCAACAAAGTGTGACTCTTAAAATCAGTTTTTCTGTAAGGATATTTTGCCGAGGAAACTGTACTGAGCATTCTGGCGTGAGCTCGTAGAATAGAGGGGGAAGGGGTAACCTTGCGAATATAGAGGGCCGCATCTAACGGAACGATGACGGGCGAGAGGGTGGCGGTTATACCTGCGGCGTTTAAATACATGCAGAATTCTGCTCGTTGAGGCACGAATCTGAATTTCAGTTTTGTATTATTTAGCAGAAGTCGTGACTGGTTCACTAAATCGTGACCGACTCGTCCTATGAGATCGATCTCAGCCCCAGTCGCCGTTCTGTTCTGTCGCGTAGCATAGGGTGCAAAAAGTGAGGATTCCAACTGCGTCTTTTTTGCTTCACTACCGTAATTCAAAACAGTCTTCATGAATGCTTTGTATCCGTAATGGTCGTTGGTACCAGTAGCCAGTTTACCGTTCAACAACAAATCGATGGGCCCCATCAGTTTACTTTCGTCCGCTGTATAGGCCGAACCATCGCTCGATTTTACAACTTTTACACGCATGTAAATTAACGTTTGTGATATATCGATGTAATCGTCGGATCCCGGAACCAAAAAATCGATTACTTGATTAGCTCCTATCGTAGCGACGGGTCTATACTCTACCATTTTAGTTTTTTGAACCGATAACTGAACGGGGCTGACGCTGAACAAAACTAAATTATTCAGCAGACATTCGCACGAATTAGGGTGAAGGTACGCCATACTGACGCTCCTGACGTAAAATGACATAGAAGGGGGAAAGACAGGGAGTTATATAGGCTGGCTTAATTTAGAATGGTTTTAGGCTTCGACGCTTTCTTTTTTCGTTTTTTACAACACTTAGGTTTAGTTTTTGAAGGTTTTCTTTTACGCTTACGACCACTCCCTCGTTGTTGCAATCTTCTTCCAACTTCGCTCATGACATCACGTCCAGCTACCGTAAACATGTCACGCGAAGCATCTTTCCACGTCTTGCCTCCCAGCACGTCGGAGCCTATACCGACGCCAGTAGAGAGCCGTTCGTCCTAGGAAGCTGCCTATCCCCTTTAAAAATGGCATAGCCATTCTTCCTAAGCTAGATAAAATGACCCCAATCCGTTTCCGGTTTGGCCTCCGTGACGTCCGTAGTAAACGGGTATACCCCCATCCGCCTGGTCTTGATAGTACTGCGTGTAAGGACACGTGCCTCTCATGATGTACGATCGATGTGTGTGGGGGAGGGGGGGGAGCGCGAGCTTACTTATAGTCTACGAAAGGCTTTTTTTTACGAAGATGCAAGACAACCACCGTCCTCCCATAATCACCGAATTCTATAGGCCTCCCAGAATCACCAGTTAACAAAATTTCAATAAATTGAAAACTTTCTTTTTGAATAGGAAAATAGTACAACCTATTAAACTCAATGCTGCAAACTTCCCCCTGTTGACCACGAACCGGTACGATTCTCAAGAAGGGAACTTTATAGTCACCCACGTGATTAGCTTGGATTAGATCTGTATACACGTATATACTGTCCACGGGAGTATTAGTCGTTTCCATGACTAGCACCAAAGTTTCAACGGAGTGCTCCACAACATCTGGAAGCATTTCAAATTTTGGGAAACCAAAACGAGAAGTTAATTTAGGACCCAAATAAAACTTGACGTACGTTTCTTCGCCTTCGTAATTACGAATATTAAACGTGTGTGTACTTTCGTCGTACAAGAGGCGCGGGTCCTCGGAAGTCTTCATATGATCGCAGTCAGGCAATTGTTTTTTTAAGTCTTGAACGTCGAGATTGATACGGTTCATTAATTCCTTGTAACTAGAGTATCGTTTCGTGCCCTTAGTTGAAGGTAAAATTGCCGTGCTGTCAATAGGACTCAAATGATCTCCCTCCAACAATCATTCCTTCCTTTCCAAAAAACTGTACTCCAAGAGCCGTGCTTCCTCGTCAGCACTTTTTGAAATAATTGCAGAATCTTGATTTATGTTATTTGGAAACGAAATTTCGCACAAAGCCACTTCGTAGTCACGGGTCAGCTTTAAAGGTGTTGACAACCGAGTGATGTATTTTTGAAGCGTATTATACGGAAATATATCCATAGAGGAATTAGGACTTACACTGGATGCTGGGAACACGCTAGTGCTGCTAATGGCTGGTGTGGTTGTCTGTTGCGTCGTTGGTGTGGTCGCCGTACCCATCGAGGACATTAACACGCGTAAGGGCTCCGACACGTATTTTTTGTTAATATCTAGAAAACGTTGGGAGCGTTTGAGTGTACAGTTTGGCTTTGGAAAAATCGTCAATGTCACGGTTTGCCAGTACTTCGCGCATGGCAACGTCTAGACTACCCAACGGACGAACGTAAGGTGATTTGGTCAAGACGTTGGGATCCGGGGCGACGGTTGGTGGTCCATCACCGGCAGCCGCAGCGAGCGAGGCAGACTCGTCCGCGATAGGCACTAGTTGCATGCGTTGAAACATAGTTTGTTTAGGTTAGATTTGTTTATCTGGCAAATATTCCACTCACTGCGTCTATTAAAGGTGCTGCGACGGCACCCAGGAGCGGAGCTAATAATGGGAAAAAACCACCTGTTTGGAGTTTAGTAATGTTTTTAGTTTTCTTAGCACGTGAACAGTTTTTTGTTGAAATTGCGAGCAGAGTTTTCTTGTATCTCCTCAGTTTGGACTTTACAGCTTGATTCAACGGGAAATTTCCTCTGAGAATATTAAGGGCGACGGAACAAATTATATCTTGGATATTTGCGCAAGCTATTAGAGTTTTTTTCACGTGCGGCTTGAGTTTACGGGACGAAAGCAGAGCTAACACGGGTAGATAGTCTTTGACTCGCTGCTTAGACATTCTTGGGCATGTAAACAACGAGAGGTGTTTTGAACAAATCGCCTCTGAAACGTAAATGGTCCGGCGTATCGGGTCGAAGATCTAAGAACAAATACCCGCGACCGTCCGTCGTAGCTGCCTTATATATGCTAACTAAAAAGGCTGGTGCGTATCCCATTTGAACCAAAAAGGTTATGTAATGTAGAAACGTCACGTACGTTCTTGAACAAGTAGAAATAATGCGTATTTAAGTTGACTGTACGTAAATTTTTCTGATACAAGTTATGATTTATTAATATTTGAGTTAAATTACGGTGGTGTCCCCCTTTAACCCAGGCATCATTTAGTAATTCGATTTTTAAACAATGCACCAAATCGTCCAAGCAAAGTAATGCACCTGAAGGCACGGATTCGTAAATGTCATTGTCGAATCCCTGTATAAAGGTTATCGGAAGTTTGCACTTGGATTTTAAATTTTCGTAAGCAATCTGCAACGCTCCGTAGCAAATAGTTATTGATGTCGGAACGGGATTGAACACTTCTTCGGCATTTAAAATTAATTTAGAAACTAATTCAGTTTTTCCAATTCCAGAGGGACCCACTATTAAGTGATTAGAGTGATGCTTTAGGGACAAATCCATGACTGCTTTTGAGGGATCGGTAATGGATGGCTGGCTTTTTATAGGAGGAGGGATGTACCTTTAACGAAACATAATTTGAACCGTATATTAAATTTTTCTTACATGGAATAGAGAGTGATGGAGGTGTTTAGGAAATAAAATAGTATTTTACATCTCAAATAATTTTTTTTATTTAAGCAACTTAGTTACATTTCAATCTCGTTTTTGGGCAGCGAGTACTGAGCTTCTACATTCGCGATTCGAGCCGCAACATAAGGGAAGTTTGCAGCGTACTTTACTAAAAAGGCGTCGAAAATCCAACGAAGCTTTTGCATATTTTGCGAGAAAGTTCGGTAAGAGCAGGTCAAAAGGCACTAAATGACGGTCGGCAGTCTGCAACGTTTCGAGTGGGTGAGGATTGTTTTCGTAAATGTTCACCATAGTTTTTTTGCTTGGTTTTGGTAGACAGAGGTACGATCTTGTGAGTAGGATTCACTGATTCCGTAGCCATTAATCCTAACACCACGTCCATGTTGACTGGTCTTGAAAAACGTAAATAATAGTTAATCGCGTCAGTTGTTGCACCGACGCAAAACCCTTGTAAATCAAATTCGTGTTCGAATATTGACAGACAATTAAACATCATCCCTTTATCTATCTGTCCGTGAGCTGATTGTTTCACAATGGTCTAACAATGGCATAATTCGCCTACCTTGGGTTGCTTAGACGTGAGTTTCCTACGCTTGAGCCAACGTGTGGAACGGCACTTGCTTTCCCCGGCCGGCGTAGGCGGCTGTTGAGCGGCAGGAGTGGGGAGTTCTGGAAGTGGCTCAGTGGATAACGTTGCCTCCATCGGGTGGGCGGAAGCGGCAGGTTGTGACGGGTGGACGATGCCTGAGTCGACTGGTCGTGGTGGCTGGACGGTGGGAGCTGCTCCCTCGTCGAAATGTTGTGCAACTGACGGTGGAGAGACGGGTGAGGAGACGTGTAGGTCCATGCTCGTCGTTGTGCGTTCTGATGACTGGGTGACGGGTGAGAGGTATTTAAATATGGGTGGTAAAACTTTTGAAAATTAGTTCCGCGAAATGAATTTGTAATAAAATTTTGCTTTAAAAAAGCTGCAGCTGCGGCTACGTGATTAGGACAGAAATGATATCTGTCCATTTCACAGTAAGAGGGAACCAATGGGGTGTTAGTAGGCAGTTCCTCGCAAGCTACGTTACATTTTTTCTCTAGGTATTTTTTTAAATTTTTGTCCCCCTTGACAAAAAATACAGTTCCAGTGGAGACACACTGCAGCCGCTTGATTTTATTAGTCACAACGAAGATTGGAGTGTCTAGTGCCTAGTGGTCTAGTGTCTAGTGCCAGGCTTGCGAATGATAGCAGGTGACCGTGCACTTTGACGACTCAATCAAAACCGCGAGTGGGTTTTCTTGCTCAATAATCGGTAACCAGCTCGGAAAGAGAGCGCTAATATTGTAGAAATCTTCGAGACTTAACGAATTGCCATATGCAGTCGCGGTGAATCCCACTGGGTAAAATGTATAGCTTCTCACATGGACTTTAAGGCTATTATTAAATTCCGACACCTGAGCAAAGAAAATGTTCCCAAGATGAACCGAATGTTTTGGTTTTATGGGGAGTAGAGGATTTGCCATACAGAACGCACTAAATTTCGCTAGAAAAAAAGAAAGTAAATATTAAAAAAAAAGTTCGTTGAGAAAATAATTTATTCAAAATCGAGGTCAATATTTTCTTTCAAGACGTTTAACAGCTGAGCCGTTCCAACAACGCCAGTCCCTGGAATACCAGGGCTGGCTTTTTTTCTGAAGTCCAAATGGTGACGGTTAAGTTATTAACCCATTATCAGAAAAGAAAAGAAAATCTTTGTTGTCGTCAAGAGTTACTAATGCTTCGGATGAAAGGTACAGTAGGGTCGGTGTGCCTGATTGATTAAAGAGGCCTTCCTCCGCGAAAGAAGGTAACATCGGTTCCATTTTCTCCCATTCCTGTAGAGATACCAAGAAAAATTGGCTCTCGTGAATCACGTAACTGCCGTCTACGACTGAAAATTTGGTTATTTGAGCAGTTAATTTGGAATAATTTATTTTCAATAATAAATTCCCACCCAAATTTAAAACAAAATCACCCATTGGAGCTCTTTTTCTGCGAACAAAGAAAAGAAAATCATTTTTCGTTGAAACGGAAATGTACGTCAAGATTTGAAAATAACCATTCGTTAACTCGTTTTACTGCATGTGCGAGATTCGTAAATTGGAGTTCCGACATTACGACACAACCGTTATAAGTTGGTGTTTGGAATGTAACGTACCCTGTGGGAAACGAGACGTATATTTTCAAGTTATCTGACTGGTAAAGAGTTTGAGGTAAATTGGAAAGAAATTGCCACGCACTTAAATGGTTATAAAACCGAGTCCAGTCATGTAGTGATATTTTTACCCCGTTTAAAAGGTGAACTAGTCCTTCGTCGGTAATTTCGAAACGTCTGATATGTACGTACAATCCCGTACCAGGTACAGTGACTAACAATTTGTGCACACCTCCTAAATCATAAAATTGTAATTTCATGAATTCGTAAAATTCACCCATATTTTCTATACCTTTTAAACCTGGTAAGGGTAAACAAAAATTATATAGCTTAGGTCTAAGTTCTAATTTTTTTTTTAATAAATAAGAGCTAAGAGAAGAGCAATAATGTATTGACTTACCTGGAGAGCAGTGAAGAAGGACTGAAGTGGCCTTTTGATAATTTGTTTGTGACAATTTTTCAACGGATCTGAGGGCTTTTATACCAGGGAAAGTATGCCAAATTTGGCTCTGACAAGGTTGCTACGCTTCTGACGTGTTGTGTGGGAGGGAACAATTTCTACATTTCTGACGTCATAGATAGGAACAGTTAACCTTGTTTTTTTTAAACTAAATGGGCTATTTCCCGTCTACTACGTCAGAAGCGGAGGTTTCGTCCCTGAAGGCTTAACTACAATTGGTTGGCCTCGTTTTGTGCACGCCTTCATGATCTCTTTTTTTCTACTTGAGAAACTAGTCAGAAAATTATGCCCTAGGGTCTCTTGGTATGAAACTGAATATCGGTTAGTGTGCGTCTCATTTGCCTGCTGACTGTTGTTTAGGCAAGATAGTTGTACCGTCGCACCCACCTTTATGTAAACTTCCATTTACGGAGTTTGTGTTGAGATGTATGGCGAGTGAATTTAAAAACGAATTGTTCCCTTAGTTGATGACTTATCATAATCTATATTTTTCTGTGTTTCTTAGCACGGGGACGAATGCTTCGTCCCTGATGAGGGGCTGGTGATGCCCCAAACTTTGTGGGACGTTGTTGAGGTATTTATAGGGAATTTTCTACTTTTTTTTTCAATTTTGTGATGTTGGTGTATCTTCCATATTTTTTTTCCCAGTTTGGCAAGACAGACGGTCTTCGCCATTAGACACACGATTGTCTGCACAACGGTAGTTTTTCGATTATTTTATTTTTCGTTTTGTTCATCTTAACGTATCTTTTTATTTTCGTTATGAGTTTGTGTTGTATTTCGTTTTGTTGTTATTCGTTCTGTCTGCTTGCAGTGTCACGTCACCCTACCAATGGGCCTTCACGTCGTTGGTGATGTGGTGGAGGCTGTCTCGGCCCCTGCCTGTTTAGAGTGTGGGCACTGCGTGATGTGTAGTACTTAAAGGTAAGTGACATTTTTGTTTTGTCTATGGGCTCATCTCAATAACTGATGACGTAGGTGTCTTCACAAAGTCCATTTGGGACTATTTTAGTTCACACGATGTGTGATTGGTTGGATTGGATGAAGGAATCTAAAACAATAAGACGAGCATTTGGCTCGGATCGAGAATTAGTTATTCATTGTCAACATGTTGGCACTGACTATTAACGTTGTGATTTCGGTAGTGTTCGGCGTGTGTTGCAGTATGTTGTCATACGCAATATTACAAGGTCTTGCTCCGTGGGGGTCAGATAAATCCCCACCGATACCGTCAACAGGAGGGTACAGTCCTCTCCCAGCGTCAAACACAACTGATGGATACGAAAATCCGATGGGGGGGGATTGAGGCTTAATGGCGCGTCGACAACTTGGTCATTAGCGCCAACCTCAGTCACAGTGCAGTGGTCCGGGTTGCCACTGCACCACACATTACAGAGATGTTAATCAAACCCCTAATCTAAATCTTGTCCTTGTTACAGGTGGGTTACGGGTTGGAATAGGTGGGGGAGATGATCGTGGAACCGTAACCATCGGAATTTCCACGATCATCTCCCCCACCTATTCCAACCCGTAACCCACCTGTAACAAGACATCCGTCATTTGCTCTACCACCACCTCCATCACCTGACACTACACGTGGTATCACAACAGAAACCTCGTTTAGTTTTCCACCACCACGGCCTGAAATAACACGAAAAATGGTGAGGTTTCCCTCGTTAATAAGGACCACACAAGCAACGTTAAAACATGTCCCGACGAGTGGGGAAGTTCAGTGTAAGTAACTACGTAATCATTTTGACTTTCTGGGGAGATTTTGTTCATTTCATGTTAATTTTGGTACCATTTGTGTTTATTTATTTTTATTTTTTAGAAATGTGATCCCATGATGTTCATCTCTTTTTAATTGGTATGTTCTGCATGTTTGTTGTTTATTTTATTTGTTATTGGATGTTGGTGTTAACGTTTTTATTTGTATTTTTAATTCACTCGTTTTCGTTATTTTATTTTCGTTTCTTAGGTATTGAAGACGACATAGAAGTCTAAGAAGTTTTTTTTTTTAAGTTTAAAATAAAATTTTTTATGTGAACTGTACCAAGACGAAGAATGTCTCTGGCTTTCATTCGTGTGTTACTTGTTTGTTATCTCAATAACCAAGAACAATTCATAACTACTTTGTGCGAATTTTTCTTTTGTGCTATCCTTGCTTATTTGAGATAACAAACATGAATACATGACTGTAAAGAAGATGATTTCGTCCAGGTACAGCACAGAATCAAGGGACTTTAATTGTCCCGCAGTTCCCGCACCCTCCTACCAATTCACACTACTTTTTACATATACAAGTGCAGTAAATTTAACTTTACAAAATTTATGTATTTTCAAAATTTGCTCAAAATTTGCTTTTATCGTAAAAATTTTAATGACATGTTTCTTAATTGCGTGCCTGGACTATTTTTTTTTGTACTTTCCTAAACTTTCAAAATTTCTAAATGGTCCAGAAGGTCCTTCTAAATGGTCCTTTTAGAAGTTGGTGAATTCGCTCCCTTCCTCTAAATATACACATTGCCCGCGCGAAAACACAGCCTATCTAGCTTCTGTTAGGAAGGAATTAAATCATTCCTTCCTAACGAGTGAAATCAATTAAACTTCACTGTTAGGTATTTTTAGCAAAATGTAAACGGGTCACGCTAAATTTTTTTTTTTACTAGTGGACTTAGAAAATTCACACGATCAGGACACCATATACTGTAACATGAATTTAATTTAGATTAGACCAATTTTTATTTACTATATAATGAACGTGTGAGACATTAAATCTATCACTTGAGGTTAACTGCATACATGAGAACTTAATTATACGAACATGGACTGGTTTTGTTTACAGCCAAAGTTGTTTTTGTTTTGTTTCTTCTTCTTCCGTTAGTGCATGACTCATGACTCATGGCTTCGCTTTCAATGCTAATTATGTAGGGAAACTGGTCTGTCTGCCTTTAGCGAATGAGATTAAAGGAACATTATGAATGTACGCCAACTGCAAACCGTTAGACGCAAAAAGAACGACATAACGATTTAGACGCAAAAAGAACAACATAACGATTTATTATGTACTGACTGTTTCTCTTTGGTGGAAAGAATACCTACAAGGATCTCAGTGACTTCGAGTACTTTCTTGAGTTTTCAACGTGTAGGAAGGGTAAAAGGAGTAAGGGGGTAAAGAGGGTAAAGACATAAACCTGTGACGTCATTTCCGGTTTTTGACGTCATTTCCGGTTTGTGACGTCATAGATCCAAGATGGTGGCATTTCTGGTGTGTTAGTATGTACACCTTCTTAGGCCGGTAATGACGTTAAAAAACCGGAAGTGACGTCATAATCCAAGATGGCAGGGGTGGTCACGTGACCGGAAGTGATGATACTACGTACACTTATCTTACTACTATTGATGGAAGAGCGTAGGCGTCAGGAATAGTGGCGCCGTTAACCGCCCTGAAATCAACTAGAAATCTATAACCGCCATCCGGTTTAGGTTTTAAAAAACACGGACTAGAATGCGGACTTGTTGATGGTTTAATCCTACCCGCTTTCAACAATTTATCAATTGCTTTATGTAACTCCTTCAACTTTGCCGGAAACGGCCGGGTGTAAATAGGTCTATTATGAGTTGTCTCGATATGCATTACAGCAGTCCTGCAGCTTCCCAGTTCTTCTCTAAAAACCTTTGAGTGCTTCACAAAAATTTTCTGATAATTTCAACTTTAAATCAACCGGAACATTAGCTTTGTCGATGATGGGCTGCCACCTTGCTCTTGTATCAACAAAATTGCATAAAGGAGCCTGAGCCAAGCTTTCCAAAAATTTATAGCGTAACTGGGGCAAATCCGAATACCACCACAGCTTCTCAGAAAAACTAAGATCGACTTTCGCTTTCTCCAACAAATCAGTGCCAAGGATAAACCTTTGAGGCAAATGCTTGCCAACAACAAAAGAGTGCTGCATAGTTTTACCAGGTAACGAGATTTATAATGATGTCCAGCCTGTTACATTAACAAAGTCACCATTAGCAGCAACCAGGGTAAGAGGTAAGGGATCAACAACTATATATTCTTCCAAAAACAAAAGAAAATTTTCATCGACCAGCGAAAAAACACTCCCACTATCCCAAATAGCAGTTGAGGTCATTGCACAGACAATAACAGGTAAGAGAGGTTTTAAGCCAACCAAGGGCTGCAAGTTTAAACCCAATACAAAAGTGCGTTTATCCCGACCCTCTACACCCTCTGCAGAAGGGGCAATCAGTTTTCCTCTTCGTTCGTAGGTGGAGCCACGGGAGCAGGAGCCAAACACGTTCGAGAAACATATTAATCTACCACGTCTTCCATTTCCCCTACCAACATTACCGGCATCATTAGCAAAACTTACACCATTGTTGGATGTCGTTGCAATCCGGGGAGGGATGGGGGATGGAGTGAAAGACGAGGGCACAGCAGTCGCAGAAGTCCGAGCTCGAGGCTGACTCGGTTGAGGGGCGACCAAACTAGATTCTAATTTAGTTGGCTGAAGAAAAAAAATAATTCTCATTACCGGGGCTACTGGACGCGTTCATCGCCACCTTCATGTGCTCTGAGCTCTAGATGCAACATCTCGTAAATGGGCTACAGATTTAAACTGATGTGTAGACAACATTGCTATTAGTGAAGGAGCCAAATGAGCCAATGCTAATGTCAACAAATCCTCCTCCCTCAAAGGCACATCAAGACGGTCATTCCATTTTAGAATATCGTTGCAGAAATCCTCAACCGGTTCATCCATTGAGTGAGATCTAAAAAAAAATTTATCCACAAGACTCTCCTGATGAGATTGATTAGTGAATTTGCGTTTTAACTGCAACTCGAACTCTGGCCACTCGACCGAAAAGCCCTCATCTTCCCACCATCGCAAAGCAAAACTGCTTAAATGTGTTGGAATCCACGTCCTGAGGGAAACATTTGCCGGCATTGAGAGAGTTTGCATGACAATCACACATTCACACAAAAAAGCTGAGGCGGAGTGCTTTTTTTAATGAAACCTTAGGTGTCCAACTCCTTGATCTACTCTAGTCTGCTGAGTCTTCAAATGGTTATTCCATAATGTTCTATACTCAATCAATGTTTCAAACTCAGCTTTACTAATTTCAAAAGAATCACCTCTTACATCACTACCTTGTAAAACCAATCTTACAATTCCCCACACTTGAAAATTTTGATTTCACATTTTTTGCAAAATCGTCGTCAGTAATTACCGTTTCCGGAATATTAAACCAGGATTAAGGAGGGGGGGGAGGGCGTAGGGGTTTTTGTTTCTGTTGCGTATTAGATACATCAATCAAGGAGTAAACACTTTGCTGAGGCTTCTGACTAGTAATTCCCACATCAACGGGGGGGGGGGGGGGTGAAATCACACTAACGCCTCTCGAAACTCTTGCCAAGTTCACACCTGCACGCACAGGGTCAAAATTATCATCAAATCTCGACAGTCTAAGGCTCTCCCCATCCTCACTCATCCTCGAGTGACTACTTTTGTCAGTAAGCCTATTTCTCCTAAAAGTTACATTTGAAAAATCCCGCCTACCTAGCATTCTTTTGGCGGCATCAATTTCCCCTTGGCTCTCTCCGACTGTGGCTCCCGACATATTTAAGTCGACAGAAAAAGGCGAGTCCATTATATCGGAAAAGAAACAATCTTGCTGCCTTATTCTCTTCCACTGTTACCACAACCGTAGGACTTATTCTCTTGTCTTTCTAAAATAGAAACCAACAATTTTTCTCCCTGTTACCAGCTGGAGGAAAAATAAATAACGAAGTGTCTGCTGTCAACCTCGGTTGGCACGAGACCGCTGGTCTGCTACCACCCGGTGTCACGACTTGCATTCTGATTGGCTGTAGTCCTCGGGTCACTTGACCAATGACAGCACGGTTATTTAGGCGCACACCAGTATCAAGAACGCTGTAGTAGTGAGAGGTTGCTGACATCCCCATCATGGTCGTTGCCGACATCCCCATCGTGGTCGTTGCCGACATCCCCATCGTGGTCGTTGCCGACATCCCCATCGTGGTCGTTGCCGACATCCCCGTCTTGGTCGTTGCTGACATTAGATCATATCAAGAAGATTTAGTCATCCAAAACGCAGGTAAGCGAATAGAATTCTTATTTTACTTTAATTGAGATCGCGGGAGGAGTAATTTGATTGGTACTTTTCCCGCTCAAAATAATGGTTTTATTGTTGGTCTTTGAAATGCTGAAACATGTTTGTTTTGGATCGGCCGAAAAATTCATTCACATACAGTGGTTTTTTATTAGTAAACTTGCCTTGTGGATTGACTGCTTTACACAGTCGAAAAATTCCGTGCTTTTAGGTCGTATTTTTGCAATTAAAAATCCGTCAGTGAAAATTTGGCCGTTTATTAGTCCTTTTAAAAACAAGGAGTAAAACGTACTTTAGAACAATTTGAGCGCTATAAAACCCGTAAGTGACTGAACAGCACGACAAAATTCGCTCCCAACGTATCAACGTCTTTTTAGTATAAAATTTGGTATTTTGTCCATTTTAAAACCAAAATGAAAGTAGTTTTATGCCTTTATTTTGCTGCCCTACAAAATCCGTGTGGGACTGACACGTCCGAAAAATTCACTCGTTAGTGTACGTATGATTAGTATTTTTGCATAGGCGTATAATATTTGGTTTTTCTAGTCGTATTAAAAACTAAAGTAAAACGTGCTTTAGACCTTATCTTTTGTGCTACAAAATCCGTGTGTGACTGACACACGTCCGAAAAATTCACTCGTTACGTATGATTGGTCGTTTTAAAAGCTAAAGAAAACGTGCTTCGCACCTATCTTTTGTGGTATAAAATCAGTTTGTTACTGACACCCCTGAAAAATTCCCTCCATGCGTATGAACTGTCTTTTTGCATATAAACTTAGGTTTTTTAGTCCTTTTAAAAACCAAAGTAAAACGTGCTCTAGGTCTATCTTTTGTACTATTAAATCAGTTTGACTAATTCGCCTATGGAAAATCAACCTTCTTTTTACAAATAAAATTGGGGTTTTATCTAGTCGTTTTAAAAACTAAAGTAAAACATGCTTTATACCTATCTTTTGTGCTATAAAATCAGTTTAATTCTCGTACGGAAAATTCCCTCTTTAATATGAACCTTCTTTTTACATATAAAATTGGGTTTTCTAGTAGTTTTAAAAACTAAAGTAATAATAATAAACCATACGCGGCCAAGGGCGTCCCGTGAGGCCGGAAGGAAGCAGATTCAGAGAGAGGTAGCTCTCTTGTCATACATTTTTTTCCAGAATTCTGGGCAGGTTCCCCTGGCAAGATGTTTGGGGAGGCTGTTCCAGTTCGTCACAACTCTGTTGGAGAAGAATTGGTGTCTGATTTGTGTTCTAGAATACTCTTTCTGCAGTTTAAACGAGTGTCCTCTAATGTGGGAGAGGCTCATCTTGAATAGGTCACCTGGATTCCTTTTGTCAAGACGGTTCATAATCTTAAATGTTTCCTGGAGGTCCCCTCTGAGTCTGCGATCAACAAGGGTGGAGATACCCAGGATCTTAAGTCGTTGGTCATAGGGTAAGCAACGTAGAGACGGAATCGATCTTGTAGCACGATGTTGGACAGCCTCAAGTACTTGACAGTCTTTGATTAAATAAGGATTTCACACGCAAGCAGCGTAGTCAAGATGGGGTCTGACATATGTGGTATAAAGAATTCTCAAAGTACGAGGATTGAGAAAATAGAAAGTTTGTACGATGGAACCAAGGGCGCGGTTTGCCTTCTTCGCTGCTGCAATGCAGAGTGCCTACTTTCAGGTCCCTGGTGAAAGTCACCACCAAGGACCGGATTGACTCGACCGGAGCAATAGTTCGGTTATTGATAGTATACTGGAACTGTTGGTTGAGGAACCCAACATGCATTACCTCGCATTTGTTGACGTTGAAGGTAAGTTTATTTTTGGACATCCAGGTGTTCAGGGTGTCGAGATCATCTTGAAGGGCTTGGCACTCTTCATCAGAGCCAACCTCTCGGAAGAGTTTCGCTTCATCAGCAAACAGGTTGCAACAGCTGGTCAAATCATTGATCATATCATTAACGTAAATGAGGAACAAGACAGGTCCAAGCACAGTTCCCTGGGGAACACCGCTGGTGACACTTGTTTATGTAGAATAGTAGCCGTTGATCGCGACACACTGCCGGCGATCCGTCACAAAGCCGTTGATCCAATCCAACAGCCTACCAAAGACGACGGCACTCGCAAGTTTAGTGAAAAGAATATTGTGAGATATATAGTCGAATGCTTTAGAGATGTCAAGCGCAATGATGTCGCATGGGACGCCCTGGTCAAAACATTCAGTCCAGTAGTCAGTGGCCTCAATGAGATTGGAGACGCATGAAAGGCCTCTCCTAAAGCCATGTTGTCTGGGGGAAATAAGGTTGATGTCGTCCAGTAATCACACAACTGATGCCTCACAATGCGCTCCAAAACCTTACACACGAGAGAAGTTAAACTAATTGGGCGGTAGTTTGAAACAAGCTTTCTGTCACCAGCCTTGAAAACGGGCACAATAAATGCTTCTCTGCAATCATCACGAACCTGACCGGAATCAATGGATGCACGAAAAATGATCTGAAGGGGGGGGGGCGGCCCCCCCGCCAGGGAGTCTGAAGTAAAACGTGCTTTAGACCTATATTTTGCACTATACAATCAGTTTAAATCTCTTACGGAAAATTCCCTCCTTAGTATGAACCTTCTTTTTACATATAAAATTGGGTTTTTGTAGTCCTTTTGAAAACTAAAGTAAATCGTGCTTTAGACTTATCTTTTGTGCTATAGAATCAGTTTTCGACTAATTCGCCCCCGGAAAATTCCCTCTTTACGTATGAACCATCTTTTTGCATATGAAATTGGGTGTTTTAGTCCTTTAAAAAACCGCAGTAAAACATACTTTAGGCCTATCTTTTGCGCGATAAAATCAATCTTTTTCTTCGCCCTCGGAGAAAATGCGGCAGCCTTACCTCATTGTTGCAAAAAACCGGCGTCTGACACATCTGAAAAATTCCCTTCCTACGTACGGAACCGTCTTTTTACATGTAAAAATTGTTTCTTTTTAGTTTTTTAAAAACGAAAAGTAAAACTTGCTTTAGGCCTATCTGTGCACTATCAATTCCTTATCTGACTGATAACCGACAAAATCCCCAATGTTCGCAGTGCACGTTGCGGATCTTTCCTTCTGCTCTAATTTAGTCGTCAGTTTATGCGTGGACATGGTTTATGGAACGAACAAGTGAAGTACGAGCATGGAGCGTAGTGTGATATTAGGCTGTCCATGGTACGAGTTGGGCTTTTCCTGCATCTAGGAAAGCCATTTTAACCAAGTTTTAACCCTAGATTGTGGTGCAATTGATTTAGGCTACTGTTTAACTTGTCTTCGACACCGTTCCGCGCTCCAAAGTTCATTTTAGAAGTCAGCCGAGATCTTTAGTACGGCCTGCACATTTTAGTTTGCTACCAAGTAGAAGGGTAAAACTAAAACAAAAGCCGCTGTTGCTAAGTAAAGGATGCCTCTCAAGTGACAATACATCACAAATTTGCTTGAATAAAAAAATAATGTTAGGATCTTTAGGATTACAGCAGCCAGCCCTTCCCCTCCTCCCCTTTTTTTTTAATTATCTGCAGCAAAAATTTTCCTTGGTGAGTGGCGACCAACATTAGTGAAGGTTGATGCTTGCCAAATGACGAAGGAGAAATTAACATGTGACGTCTTCAGTTCCGTTGTACTCACCAAAGAGAACCTTAGCCTACCTGGCGTAGCCGAGTTCCAGGAATTGTGGGAAGGGGAGGTAGTGTGGCTCAGATGGGTCCTTCTGGCCATTTTCCAGGAACACTCCCCTGGCTTGTTCTAAGAATTGTAAGAAAGGTTAAAGGAGGTCAATTCTATTGTTAATAACAATTAACGTACGTTTCTTTGGTTAACAAAAGAGATGGGTAGTTCAAGCTGTCCGTGGCTTGCGATAGTACCTCAATACTGACGGTTCATTTTGGGGCTCTTCTACGAATTGTGTAGGAGGGGTTGGTTGGTGTATTCATTTTGTAGATTATGTTGAAATAAGGTATGTGCAAAATTCGGAAAAATTATTTTGGTGTTATCGAATGACGTATATGTACGGTGGAGTTTCTTTGGTTAACAAAAGAGTTTACCCAGTTCAAACTGCCCGTAGGTTGCCATTGTGTTTCCGTAGCCTAAAGGGAGTAGTCACGGGTGGTCTTCTTCAGTTTGCTCACATCCTACACCTCTTCTCGCAGGTGGGAAGGGTTCATTGATGGGCGCGAGGTAAAATAGGGGTTACTGTCGTTTCGGGGTGGGCGTTTCCCAAGGTCGTTTGGTAGAATGAGGCATTTATTCTTTATACTTTACTCCGCGCCGTCTATTAAGTTTTTTTTTCGGGGCGGGGTTCCCTAGCTATGACGAATTATTAAAAAAAGTTCCATTTAACATTCATAATTCTGGATTGTTTTAAATTTATGCCCTAAGCTATATCCAATTTTTATTTCACCTTTTTCATATTATAGACATTTCACATAATAATTCACATTTTTATTTGTTACTGTTGTTGTGTAGCCACCTCATACCTCTAAAATCCCTTCTTCTTGGGCATTTATGATATTAGAAATATCCCAAGTGACTGCAGTTAAAATGGCAACAGCTTCGTGAGGTGCTCCAGATGCAATCATAAGTAGTCTAATCCTTTGAACGAGTCCTCCTATTTTGCTTAGTCCGTTGTTGGTAATTATATGAGAGGCACAATTGATACAGCTACGGGTGCCATGATCAGCTAGTGGCAAGCCACCAACAGCCCTTCTTCATTGTCGGTGCTGTTATAAGTTGCCGTAGCTGATGACGCCAACGAGTTAGCGAGTGATTGTCGCCATCTTGATGGTGTTCGTCGTCGGTTCCATCTTCCGCATGACATTGCGCGTCAGTTGGGCGATAAGTCTGTCCTCCTGTCCGGTGTTTTTCAATTTTTGCAGGAGGTACAGATGTATGACAAGATTTAGATTAGGGGTTTGAATAACATCTCTGTAATGTGTGGTGCAGTGGCAACCCGGACCACTGCACTGTGACTGAGGTTGGCGCTAATGACCAAGTTGTCGACGCGCCATTAAGCCTCAATCCCCCCCCCCCAACGAGTTAGGGTGTGTCGATGGAGTTGGAATGGATGCTGACCCCGTAGCTGTATAATAGCCGGACGTGATAAAGGATTCATCATCTTCTTCTATGTCTTCTTCTTCTTCTTCTACCCCATCGTAATCAGCACCAGCGGCTGGTTCTTCTTCTTCTTCTTCATTAGCATGGTGAAATATGTGGAGATTGTGATAAAGTGGTGGTTCGTTTAAAATATATTGCAGCACACTAATGACTATCAGCGATTCTGTTTGCAAGGTCAAGGTAATCATCTTCTGTGTAGTATTGCATCATGTTGGCAAGCATTACACCTGCTGCAGATGATAACATTGTGTACACATATTCGCTTCCTCCGCACTAAACACGTTGCAAAGGCATAACGCACAAGATAATTTAAGAAAAGCCTCCATGATGGCGAGCGTGAAGAAATTGATAGCTGTGTGCTGTTGGTGTGGTAGAATGGGATTGTGTCTAGTGGCCAGTGGTTTTGGGGGCCATATTTTCCCGCCAAAAACTGACCTTTTCCCCCACCTCTATAGTGTTGTCTCTAGCCAATGATTTTACGAGAAGGGAGGGGGAGCAAGCGTCTTCCTTCAAAACTGTAGCCGCCATGACTCGGTCCCCCACAGAACCTTTCACAATGCCAGTTGTCATTGAAAATAGATGTACGGTTCGTTTGAAGTTAAAAGAAAAAAGGGTTGGCCAATTTTAGCATGAACAGAAAGAGGACTGAATGGGGTGAACAAGCCCTACGTTTTCAAGGAATAAAATACAGTTTTAGCTAGATTTTCGGTCAGACTCTAAAAATACAACAGTGACTGAATATTGGTCGAAACTTTAATCTTCAAGGAAATAAAAATGTTGCTCTAGATGGTACAGAACAACTTTACCAGATGATTTCAGAAAACAGATTTACCGTTTAAGAATTCAAAGAAACTGGCTGTCTTTGAAAAAGTTGCAGAGGGTTGTTTGAAGTTTAAAACGGTAGCACGCCTTGACTGCCCCACGAACAATATCGAAGTGAATTAGGAGGGGTAGGGATGGGACGGGAAACAAAACTCAGAGTTTTCAAAGAAAATAAAAATGCGGTTTTAGGTGGTACAGAATAATTTTAACAATGTGTTTCAGAAAACGGATTTTATGTTTAAGAATTCAAAGAAAGATGGCAAACCCTGGTTTTAGCTATTGTATCGCTAGGAGTAATATTATAGAGGTGTGATGTATACTAGGAATAAAAGCGGTTAGGTAGAAAATTCAAAGAAGAAGAACTGAATGGGTAACGGAAAAAAATTGAAATGGTAACAGAAATGTAGTTTCTGGAACGCAGATTATTTCACTAGTTTTTAAAATTCCTAGATGTAGAAAATTGAATGACCAATGGAAAAATTTGAACTTGGTAACGGAAAAACTGTTTCTGGAAACCAACTGGTTAAATGCTGTTCCTTTCAATAACTGTACCATTCTGGTTTTAACCGAGTTTGAGAGAGTTAGTATATAAGTTGAGTTGTGCACCAACTTCTTCATTACTTGAAACATGGATTCAGACGTAGAAGAACTAGAAAGGCGGGGAAGTTTTAGCCCAATCGTGATCGATATTTTGCCGCCTGTCACCGACTATCCTAGGGAAGAAGTAGATGTTGGGGACCGGTATTATGCTGTATCGGATCGTCTTGCTACGGAACAGCCAGCCAGCACCGAAGTATTAGGTGAGATGAACTTTTTCAGTCAAAATGAATCAGTGCTGCCTCCAATAAATTTACCACTAGAAACTGTGTATACTATTGACAATGTTGTTGCTGAAGATTTACGCGTTATGGTTAACAATGAACAGTGTTTGAGTGATTTGTTAAATGGTAGTGCACCGAATGGCCACGTGACAATAATGAAGAAAAAAATGACTGTGAGCCCTCGGCAGGTCATAACAATCGTAACGTTTCGCAGTCTGTAGTAGACAGTGTTGTTGTTGTTGGGGTTGCCAGTGCTGCCGAAAATTGTAACATGGAATGGCAGGACAGTGCAATTGAAAATGGTGCAGTTAATAGTCATCCTAACAATTCAATAATCGTAGCTACTTCTATACAAATTTTGGTAGTGTACAAATCAATGACGTGATTGTCCCGCTTCCGCCAATACCAAATTTCGATTTTGTGCAAAGATTATGTTTAGTGCCAACCGTAAACGAACCATCGCCTAATTTTGTTTTAATGCACGACTCAGATTGTGTTTTGCATCAGTGTTCGTTTTACCAAAAAATAACGAAGGTTAACGAATGTGCTACTCCCAGCTTGCCGTCCTGCGAAGAAGATTATGTTGACGAGTGGGAAAATAGGCTTACTCCTCAAAATTTATCAGTTGAGATTTGTGCTAATTTACCAGTGCAAGATACAATGTATCCAGTTATAGAAATGACGGACGAGTTGGAGTACATGCTAGACTGGGGTGTGCCTCTTTCCCCTCCCACCCCTCTATGGGGGCCATTACTCCTTAATGCAAGTGCCATGTGTAAAATTCAGTAATTAGAAGGAAGCCATCCAAAAGAAAGATGTCATTTAGGAAAAAGGTGTTCCTACATGTCGCAGCAGGCTTCATTTAACGACCCAGCACTGCAGGTAAGAAGTCACGTGATTCAAAATCGGGGTGTTGCAGTACTTCGTAATAATGCAGATGAAGACTGTTGCAATTCCAGACCCAATTCGTCAGAATGTTATCGTTACTGCACCCCCCTCCCACGCATCTGACCGCAATGTAGTATTTTTTAATAATCCCGATAACGATCCACTCGCCATTCCAGGCCCTAGCCGCCAGAATGTTATTGCTGCCGCCCCCCCCCCCCCTCCCATTCAAGATGCAGTACTTTGTAATAATGACGATAATGGTCCCCTACCAATTTCTGGCACTAGCCGACAGAGAAGTATTGCTGACCTTACACGTCGCAGTCGTCGTGAGAGAGAATTGTACACAAGTACTCCACCAACGAACCATTGAAAATTGAAAGGTCAAAAAAGTATGATTTTTCAATAGCAAATTTCAAAGTAGACTTTACCGATCCCGCTCGTTTTGTGGAGGGTACTGAACTGTTTGAGTAATTGCAAATGGTGTTTTCGAAACTATTGAATTACATGAAGCCAAAAGATTGTGAAAATACCAGTAATCTTAGAATTGTGCTCGAATCAGAGGGTCTCATTAACGCAATCTCTCTACCTTTATGCATCATGCAGATATGAGGGCCGAAGCGTTAGTAGAGTTTATTGAAAGTCAGATGCAGTCAAACGAGGAGTTTGATATAACAGAATCGTTGCAAATATCGGTGCAGCACGGCCTGAAAGAGCGTAAAGGGCAAGAGCTGGTGTGAAGTTAGGGGGCCAAGGAAACGGAACATTTTGAATTTGAAGACGTGGCTTTCTAAAAAAAAAGTGTCGTAGAAATCAAGAACCATGACGAACTGTATCTTGCTAGGGCTATAGTTGTTGGTCGTTACTTGGTTTAAAAAAAAGCAAACACTACCGAAAAAATATGAATGCGTATGCCAACATACAAAGAACTGATCTTAAACATAGAGCACAAGAAAAAGAAGCGTACGACCTCCATAAATTTGCAGGGGTCCGTGCGGTCTGCCAAAAGTGATTAAACTCCAAGAATACCTCGGTTCTGAATATCAGGTCGTTGTCATCAGTGCGACCGCATGATTCAAAATTAATTACAAAAGTGAAGTGCAAGCTCTCCCCATCTATTTACTGCATCACGACGAACATTGGGACCTGATCACAAGTTTAAAGGGGTTTTACTCTACGTCCTACAGTATTAAAAATGCCCACCGCTGTATCCAACCTTGCGTTGCCCACGATGAGAGTTGTCAGTCTTCTGGCCACTTGAGAACCAAATGTAGTGGGTGCAATTTTTATTTTAAAGGTGATGACTGTTTCAACAGGCACAAAACTACGGGTATCTGCGCAGAGAGACAGAGATGTACCGTCTGTGGGTTTGTGCACGATGCTGCTGTACAGTGTAATACATTTCAATGTTCCAACTGTTCTCAACGAGTGAGTTGTGACCCTCTTCATCAGTGCTACATTACCAAAACGAAACAGGACAACAGCCCCAGTCCTCGGTATAATTTCTTTGATATCGAGGCCAAAATTAACAATAAGGAAGGTGTACACACTGCCAATCTGGTTATAGTGCAAGACGAGTTTGTAAACACTCACTACTTTTCAAACATGAACGAGTTTTGTAGCTGGATCTTCAACACGGACTGTGGAATGATGATTGACGAGGAAGAAGACCTCCACCATCGGCCAGCCAAGAGACAGAAAAAGACAAACCTCCCGTACGCATTTTTCTCGCTCATTACTCCAAAGCTTACGATAAAGCTCAAATTTTACACTTGGCGCGACAGATGTATCCAACCAGTCCAAAGTTCCTTACCGAAGTATATTTAGATTGTACTCAGCGCCCACACGGATGCTTGCTCTTGGATCTCATGCAGACAACACCAGAGTCTTGCAGAGTACGTACAGGAATCTTTCCAAACGAGCAGCAATATGTCTACGTCCCAAAATAGTAGTTGGAGTAGGCTGGCAGCAAAAAGCAGAATAGGTGTAACCACGGGATGCTTACTCGTCTTTACGTACACAGTTGCCCTTATATTTCTAGATGTTGAAAGCTACAGACACACTTACCCCGTAGACGAAAATACGAACCCAATTCTCAACCATTCTGGTCTTTTGAGAACGCAACCACCGATCCGACAAGATGGCTCCCTCTCAGCGTCTCCACCGCAGCAAACCAATGCTTCGTTTGCTTGCAGAGAGTACGCCAAAGCAGAGACGCAAAATTTTACAGGTTGGCGGTAAAGATGTCGTATAATCTCTGTGCGAATGTTCCAAGAACGTACTGGATGGCAATGTGCGACTGACACCTGCGTAAAAACGACGGCTGAGTAAATACAAAGATACTCTAAGGCGGATGACAGATTGTCGACTGACCGTGAAGAAGAAACAACAACTGGTTCAACAGCGAGGAGGATTTATTGCGCCACTCTTATCAGTGCTTGCTCCGGTATTGGGTTCTCTATTACTTCGTTGAGGTTATGATGGAGCACGCACGTAAGTTTACGCTAGTGCCTGCTGACACCGCCACCATAGTGAATCATCAGTTACCGGTGCTAAAACCCAAGCCTTATGGGAGAGCCGTTTCAGCTCTCAATGCCGAGATCACCGAGTTACTTCAAAGTGATCTTGGTCCTACAACTAAAGCACAGCTTTATCAGCAGACTTTAAGACGATAGCTGACATTTTAGGGGTACCGGTAGCAGCACCACCTACAACAACACCAGCAGCAGTAACAGCAACAGCACCAACGCCTACATCAGAGCCTGCAACCGTGCCAGTGACAACGACTGCAAAGAGGGCTGATGATGATGATGATGATGATGCCACGAATCTACACGACGATGAGGTGGTTGATGATGGAATACACCAAAGTGGAACAAGCTATCTACTCTTCAATACCTTCAGAGTACAAACATTACACATCATAAGTACTGAATAGAATAAAAGAAAAGAAAAACATACTAAGATGGACAAAAAATGGGGAACTTATTTACAAAAATAGGACGATTCCGGACACTAATATCACAGAGCTCATGGCAGACATGGTACCATCCAACAACAACAAGAAGAAGAAGAAACAGCAGAAGAAAAAGTCCAAGGGATGGGATGGACTGCTTACGGGACTTGGTGAAATTAATACATCCAAGCAAAATGAAGAAAGAGGGAGAGTGTTACGCTCTACGGCTGTTTCTAAAAGAAAACAATCATTAAGTAAAAATCGTATTTTATCTAACAAAAATGGAATCCATGATAAAAATAAAGACTACAATTGGTATAATTTTCCGTGTTTGTTGTTTATTTCAAGACGGGGATACATTTTTGCATGATGACACACGATACAGGCGTACAATACTCACGAAGTATTACAGCATGCAAAATAACTACTTCGTCATTAACAGTTAAATTATCCGTATAATAATCCTTTAGAATAGTCTTCATGGGAACTCCGCTGCATCTTAGTTTTAAGTAAAACAAACAATGGGCTCCACATGCCCAACTTTGGGGTAACTGCACAATCCGGGAAGACCCAATCCACAGTCTTGCATTCTTTTCCAGTAGAGTCTTGAAATGGGACGAATAATAGTCGGGGGGTCGGGCAAAAGAGTCAAAAGAATTCAGCAGTTCCACGTTTACTTGGAAAATAAAATCCAACCCAATGTGTTCCAGGGCTAAACGACGGGTCCGTGTTACAGATGAAAGCTGCCGG
>JAHWFP010071020.1:4191-16484 GCA_023313725.1 Lithobius niger
CCCAGAAATAGAGATCCATTCCCAGAAATAGAGATCCATTCCCAGAACGAAAATTGGTCCCATATGACATATAAAACGGCTTGCAAGTGGCAACCCCCGAATAACATCTCTTCACCCAAACACTAGGATGCGGAGGAAAGCATCTCACTCTAATCAGGGGTCGCAAACACCTTTTCTTTTTTTTTTTTAAACCTTTGTAACGCTGGTTATTATAACATTGCGCTAGGGATGAGCCCCGAATTTTGGACCCGGCGTACCTTCAGTATACCTCGGACGTATTATTCCATAAAGGATGAGGAAATCGAGCTTCTTTTCCAAAATTGGCGATAATTGAGGTTAAATGGACCAAAAAGTGAATTCTTTGAGTATATGAGCAAATTGGTCGGTGGTTCTTAACCTGAACTCGCTTCGTTGACGGACAGATGGAAGGGTAAGGGCACGTTTACGCAACCACTCGCTTTTGCATTCTCGTAGCTAGAAGCTAGAAATCACCTCAAATTCCAACATGGTGGCGGTTTTATGTCTCCCGCCTCGCAACGAAAACAGCAAATAACGTGAGTTCAGAAGCGTTTGGGAAAATTGTTTCGTCATGAGGAATTCTTTATATTATTGGCATAGTAAGACTGTAAGTATTTACTCAAACGATGTCGGATTTAGCTAATCCATTTAGCGTTGTTACCATGGCAATGTCACTTTGCCACCGCGATTGAGTTCTAGCTGCGAGAATGCAAAGGTGAGTAGCTGCATAAACGGGCCCTAACAATTTGAAGCGAAAACTACTGCACCGATTTTGATGAAATTTTGTATGCTGCCAAATATAGCTCTCGAGTGTGTCTTTTTTTTTTAAGATCGTAAATCGGGTATATTTTGGGCCGGAACTTACGGAAAATCTATCGAATATTGT
The DNA here is from genome assembly GCA_023313725.1 of Lithobius niger. Classification (NCBI taxonomy): domain Eukaryota; kingdom Metazoa; phylum Arthropoda; class Chilopoda; order Lithobiomorpha; family Lithobiidae; genus Lithobius; species Lithobius niger. The sequence goes on from JAHWFP010071020.1 coordinate 5,096, forward strand.
TCAAAACAAATTGTTATAACCTTTCTTGGTGTGCGTTAATTGGAATACAACCAAAAGGGGTGATATCATACAAAAACCCATCAAGTTTTGGCCATAGAAAGTAGTGATATTAGAGCCAAAATGTTTGCCACCGAGTTTTCCGTCCGAACCCTGATCACTCAAGTTTACCTAACAATCACCGAGGTCAGTTAAGTGATCAGTTGGAACGGAAAACTTGGTGGCAGCCATTTTGTCTCTCACCTCTCTTTGTTGTATTATGAGTCTGCTTTAGTGAAAGTATTGCTTGTGAGCTTCTTATGAAAATATAATTATAAATCATTTCGTTTACTAACTCGCTAACGTGGCTGGTCTTTTGTAGCACTGTTGTGATAATATGTAAGTCGTAAGTACTGGTAAGATACTGGTAAGTCGTAAGTGGTCTTTCGAGACCCTCTTTACCATTTGCTTTTCTGGAGCAAAAAAAAAAATATTATTATTATTATATCCCATTTGCATGGAAATACTGTAATTTACTGTTAAGTCGCCCACGCTTTCATTAGGTTTAGTTGGTTCCAGAGTTAAGAGGCCTAGATCCCGTTTGCATGAAAATATTCAACAGACTAGAGATTAGATTCCCACTACAGAGGTCATTAGAATACGGATTGTCGAGATTCCCACTGCCGATATTCACACACGTATGATTTCCCGTAAGCAGTCGCCCAAGCTTTCATTAGATATAATTAGAGCCAGGGTTAAGAGATGTAGAAGCCTAGATCCCGTCTGCATGAAAATATTGTGAATGAAAAAACATGACGTCATCAGTCCTATGCCTCTTCGTTGAAGACACAGTTCGACTCATTACTTATACAGACAATTCAGTTTGACAGACAACAAACAAACAAACGGCCTAAGATTATCGAGATTCCCACTGCGGATGCACAAACAACAGAAATAAGAATTAGGAGTCGGAATCGCGGTAATCTGGTGACACACAAACAAACAAAAAAATATTATGATCTTAGTTATATAGATTAATGTTCGCTGATTAATTATATTTCCAATAAATTGAGCGTTGTGTTATATTTGGTTGTAAGCAGAATCGAGAGCGTGATAAGCTAGTTTAGTTTTTTTTTATAATTTTTACGGAGCTCGAGCCCAAACTGGGTTATCTGCCCTACGACGATGAGAGAGACAATTTAGCTGGAGAAATACAAGCAGAAAACCCAGTATCTTTCGTTCAGTTTTTATTTTTTAAATTTATTCTGAGGTTGGTAGTCATTGCTGGCCTTCTGCGTTACTGTACATATGATCTACTTAATTCTACTTATCGCTATCCCTATTCAACTACAACTGCAATTAGAAAACAAAACGAACTCGTTTGATGCTTAAGGTAATGTTTAACTAATCCGAAGTCAAAACAGCAAAGGCACACAAATAAACTTTCCAGTAAGGTTACGGGCACTCCAGTGTTGCTGTGCCGTTTAGTCCACGTGAAATCTTACTGCTGTAGTCAAGTGTTTTTATCATTTTTACTTTTGTACGATAGACCAGCCAATGATTAGTGCATTCTAAACTACATCGCTGGAAAATGTTTAAAAACTAATCGTCTTGGTGTGCTTAGCACAGTTCTACAGGTAATTCTGGGTTTGTGCGAGTCCGTGAAAACCTGGGAATGTCCTGGAAAGTAATAATGAAATTCCATGCCTGGACAAGTGCTTGAAAATCTTGAAAAATAATGTATGTATCATCAGTAGGGTTATAAACGGAAAGTAGACGACGTAAATGAAGAACACTGAAGTAAAAAATTTAGCCAAGAAAGTAGTCGAGTAGCCTTACATTATTCTTCCTTTGTTTGGGAATGAAAAAATTTGAAATTGGAGCTCTGGCTTTAATTGTATTTACGTGTATAATGGTTGGATACAGCAGTAAGGTTCCACATGGACTAAACAGTACAGCAACATTGCAGAATCTGAAACCTTCCAGGAAAGTTTATTTGTATTTCTTTGCTGTTTTGACTTCGGATTAGTTAAACCTTACCTTAAACCGTAAACATCAAACGAGTTCGTTTTGGTTTTCTAACTCGTGCTACTTTGGCCTAATTAGCTTCACTTGTTTTAACGTTTTGTATCTTTATCAGTTACAGTTTATAATATTCAGTCTACTGGCGTTTACTGACTGACGACACACAAACTAATACGGAAACAAATCCGTTAATATCCAGTCTGCGTTTGTAGCTGGCGTTTGTTGATTGGCATTGTTGCATAATAAAAATGTTTTGAAAAATGTAAAAAAATCTGGTGGTTTAAAGCTCCCTAACCGCCGAAGCACTTGACCAATTACAAAAGTCCTTATGGAATGGTCACATCTACAGAGCAAAGTTTGATCTGTAGATCCAATGGGAAAAGAGGCGAAATTGAAGCATTGCTGAAATTTGTAGACATACTGGGAATCCAAGAAGCACGAGTAGGAAATTTTGATCCGGACCGTATCCCGTATGCTGATTGTGTTATGGCTAATGGAAATTCGGCAGTAAGAATCTTTATAAAATGGAAGGTTCCCTATCGTTTAAGTGCATGTAACTTTGTACGCGAAATTGATGCTTGCTGCGTTAAAGTGTGGCTGGGTAGTGGGTGGACTGTTGTAGCCTTGCATGCGTCACACAATGTTTCTAGTGCAACTTGGCAAAATTGGTTACAGCAGTTCTCTGCATCTTGTGTAATTATGGGTCATTTTGGGTAATTATGGGGTTCTACTCGCTGTGACTTGAAAGGTCGGCAACTTGTACAAGTTATTGAAGACCTTGACTTGTCAGTCGTTCATGTCCACACACCTACGTTTGTAAGATGGCATGCTGGAGAGCTGCAAGAGTCTGTTTTGACTTCTTCCTCTGTTCCTCGGAAATTTCCAATCCGTTGGCGGGGAGGTCTCCGAGGATCAGAGGGTAAGCGACCATTTCCGTATTGTTCTGCTTCCTGTCCATGCTCCTCCGGTTCGAAACAGTATGCGGCGTTCCAGGCCAGCTGTTGATAACGGTTCTTTCCAGACCTGCGAGATAAGTATCTGGCTCCCCAGCATACGCCGTCTAAGATTAGACAGCGCACAGTGGGCTCAAAGCCTGTGTGGTAGACCAGTAAGTGCACCGTAGCGGTAAGGGATAGCGTCAAGCCTTCAGAAATTGGAAGAGAAAACCTTCAACGGTGGGGTGGTTTATTTATCGAGTAACATCTGTAGAATCGGCGTACATCAATCGTACGGAGAAGGTGCAGTACAGTGCCAGGGTCTGTGCAGCTGTCACGGCTGATGGGTCCATTTCTTCGGCATGGAGTGCCCTGCGTCCCCAGGACAACCAGTGCCCTCTTGTTTGGCCCTACGAGCAGACTGCCAGTGGAGAACCCAGTTGTGTGGTGCTCAGCAAAGAGTCTTTGGCTGACGCATTTAATGCTAGGTTCGCCAGCGTGTACTCTTTGCCGAGTGGTTCACCTCCACCAGTGCCGTTGGCTTCCCAATTTGGCAATGCAGAGTTCACTGCATCAGAATTGCAATCTGCTTGAAGCAAATGCAGACTGAGTAGCGAATCTGGCATTGATCGTATTTTGTACAGAGCTCTCTTTGCTGTGTCCAGCGAAGAACGGCAGAAGCTCCTGCAATCAAAGTCTACTGGATGGGAGTTCGGTTCCTGCCTCGTGGATGTTCACAATTTTGATTCCTGTGCACAAGCAAGGCAGCGTGAGGTCTGACCTGCGCAACTACCATCCTATAGCATTGCTGTTGCAAGTCATATGACAGAATGTTAGTATTCATGCTGAAGTGGCACTTAGGATACCACCACTGCCTGGCCACCAGGCAGTTTGGGTACTGGACTGGGCGTAGCGCCCAAGACGCCACTTTGAACCTCCTATCTGTTATTAGAAAGATGTGGGCGCACGGAGAACTTCAATCCGAAAATGCAAAACTGCTCCAAACGTCGGCTGACCTGAAGATTACACAAGCCTTAACGTCAAAAAATGCTCCATCAACCACCACCTCACAAGGGCTTGGCCCCCCCCCCCCTTCCCCCCAACTGTAATATCGCCTTCGGTTCTCACACCAATTTCCTTCACGGGCCCCACGAAACCAGCCTACAAAACCCCGTGTCGGTTCCTTCACCCACTCTTGGCTGCAAAACCCTCTGACCTAAGAATTAGGCTAACATCCTTACCAACAAGACCGGCCACGGTTCCAATTCTATCAGGATTTTTAACAGAAGCTGTTTCCTCGTCCTCCAACATCCTTTTCGATGCCCAGGATCTCGTCCTTCACAACAATATCGCCGAAGCCTGGGAATCCTTAAGTGCAGCATGGTCACTCATTCTACGCATACTCACTGTGGCAATATGACAATTCTGACAACTTTGAACCTCTCCATCCAAATATGTCTGTTATCCGGCCACCAAACCCTGGAGCAACCCTGTGACCTTTGCCGAAACAAGGCCAAAGGATACCACTTTGGGCTTCGCAATAATACAAAAACACGACTAAAAACCAACCCACCAACTTGCCGTGCCAACCAGTAAGCGCCTCACCAAGAAAGTCTTCTTCTTTGTAACTTTCCCTTTTTTTCTTTAAAAAAAAAAGGGCCTTCTTCTCCAACTCCGGAGGCCCCAACCTGGATTACCCACCCCAACTTGGGACCCCCTGGGTTCACATTAACTTTTTTGCACGTTAAGAATGTTAATGTGAAACGCCACATTAAAAATTTCCTTTTTCAAATTTAACAAACCAAGCCAAAAGAAAACTTCTTTTTTGTCTTAAAGTGATAATCAAACAAAGGAAAATGAAATCGTCTTGATCAATATATTTCCTCGGACCCAAATGGTCAGCTAGGTTCCCCCCCCCCCTTCCTTCCCCTCCCCCACCCCCCACAAAAAAAACTTTAACTCTTCAAACCGCAAACCTGGAACAGCCACATACCTGCCATCCCAGTTACACCTGGACTCTACACCCTCCTCTTCTGGTGGAAGAACATAAACATCGCCCATGAAGACTGGACACCAGTTCCAACGAAAAGGTGAAGTCACTTCAACTTTTCTTTTGTAAAAAAAAACAAAAAAACCTCAGAACAACACAACTGAAAGACAGTGTAGGAAACATGAAATCCCTGACCGTGAACTTTGCTCCCGGCCAAATCTCATGTGCTCCACACTGACACTGCCTGCCTCAGAACCCCAGGGAACTCGCTCAAAAGGTGCCCGCCACCAGAGTTTGATGAGGTCGGCCTGTCAATGCAAAAATTGACAGGTATTGTACTTTTTCTTCAGCAATAGAAAGCCCATTTTGCCGCCCCTCAGGGCTGGCCGGATAAAAATGGTTTCTTTTGCAGAAAAAGTACAGTACCTTAGGCCCCACCCTGCCTCCCCTCTCGAGTCACCTTTTGGCAATTGAGAGACAAAGAGATGACAAGCTCTGGCAGCTTCCACTCTTATAGGGAGGACCGCACATGCGCAGTTGGGTAACTGATTGTTGTTGATTGTTGCCGACAATCTTTGAAATCTCAAGCACAAGCAGCATCGTTGAGACAACAATGCAAAAACTGACAGGTATTGTACTTTTTCCACAAAAGAACCAATTTTAGCCGGCCAGCAAAATGGGCTTTTTCTGCGAAACGGGAATATCTTTTTTTTTTTAATTTCTCGCCTCGCTCGTGCTGCCGCTAAACGTAATAACATCAGAAACTGCAACTGCGCACCTAACCGCAAATTCTTTCCAGTTAAGGAATGCATTTTACTACTACTCCATTGTTTTAAACTACTCCATTGTTAAAATTTTACATCACATTTCTGCGAAACAGGAAATCGCGCGGTGACTAGAAAAAAAGTGACAGCAGCGCCCCAATCCCCTCACTATAATCGGAGAAAAGTTACACTAATTCGACTAAGTTATCGCCGTGTATATATGTGATTGAAAGTCCTCTCTCCAGCAAAACTAAAACTATTAATTTCTCCGTTTCTATTCAATATATTTCGACCAAACTTGGCCATATAGTAGATAGCTGCTTTTCCCAACTTTACACAAACTTTTATGCAGTTCCGTGCAAGAGTAAAAATAGGGAGCCACACGTAAATTTGAAAACAGAAAAAACTACTACACCTACCTAATATCTGAAAAATTATCTTAGCCAGACATTTCCCTGGGCTTCATACTCACGAAGACCACTTTTTCGATTGGTCGAGCCATTCCGGGGTTACGGGAATATTTCGCTTTATTATTGGGGCCCTGCCCCGTCGCCATGCGCCCACTCTAAATATCAAAATGCAAAAAACATAACAATCTGACAATACCAAACCACAATAAATTCGAGAAGTCCCGAGACCTACACCACACCAAACCACAATAAATTCGAGAAGTTACGGGGACCCTGAACGATCATTTTGATTGTTTTACATTGTTTTAACCATTTTAATTAGGGAACATGCCACTCAGCAAACTCCAGATCCATTCTTTGTGCACGTGTTATATCTTTGCTAAAAAAGTAGAGGGTTGAAGGGCAAAATGACTCGGGCCCCCAAGAGGCCACCAAGTTGAAAGTGGTTCGGCCCTCCAAAGGAGTGATATCAACACACCAAAACATTCTCCAAGTTAATTGCACCACTTAATAGTTCGAAGGTTAAATGAAAACTAGAACATTGCTACTTTCAGTAGCAATGTTCAAGTTTTCATTTAACGTCCAAAGTATTATTCGGTGCGATTAAGTTGGCAAATGTTTTGGTGTGTTGATATCACTCCTTTGAAGGACCGAACCATTCGGAACTTGGCGGCCCCTTTTACCAGTTTTGGTTTTCGATATGATATCAGTCCGTTTTTTTTAAATTGTGTATTAAACTCAACTCCAGTGCCGTACAGATGTGTAATACAGTAGCATGTCAACAAGAAATTGATTTTCAACAATTTGCTACTACCTTTTGTCTATAGGCCGAACCATTCTCAACTTAGTCACTTCTTTAAAGGTTTTTGGTTTGGTTTTTAATTTTGTTGTAATTTGTTTTATTTCGTTAGCTTTGGTGTGTCGATATCATTCCTTTGAAGGGCCGGTTACCGGTAACCGGTTACGGATGGTTACGAAGTTTTGCAGAGTGGCAGAGATTAACGTATAGAACTTAAAGTTAGATTGGGTGTGAGATTCTTCTGTTCTCCCCGCAGCCAGACTGCTAGTGAAACTGATAGGGCTTTGTACACAGTCGATAGGCAGGTCAAGTGTGGTGAAGAGTGCCATGGTTGAGTAAGGTTTCATTCCCCACTACTCTGGCCCCACTGGAACTTTCCCTAAATGGAAGAGAGAAGGTGGGCCAGTTCCGCACACAGGACAGTGTGACAGATATGACAGTGCTATTGATGATTGAGTAGTCGAGAAGGTACAGAGGAGTTTTGGTGGGAGTAGAGTCTAGGGCCAATGTCGAGATTGTGAGTATTGACTTGAGTAGATGTATAAGCAGATGTACGGCACACTTGACGTTTTTGTTTATAATAATCTTGCCTCATTAAAAAGATTCAATTTATGCTTGGTTGGTCAGTAGTGGAATCGATCGACTCTTTATATTAATACAGGACAGTCACACACACACACACACAAAAGGAATGAGTAGGTGCATCTTACTGTTTGTTTATGAACTGAAACTTTACGAAAAACGCTTATTACGCTGTTCATTTTTTGATCATTTGACTGTTTGTTTATGTTGTGTATTTGTCCGTCTGTGCCCAAGTGTTGCAACAAGAAATATTCTTGAGCGAAACGAGATGCGGCCGAATGAGCGAGCGACTCGGCTAATCCTTCCTCATTAAAAAGATTCAGTTTACGCTTGGTTGGGGTAGTTCGTCTTCTCCTCTGGAAGTAGAAGGCTACAAATATGAGAAGTTTGTCGAAAGAGAAGGAAACTAATCTTTACGTTTAGTAGGCGTGTTTTAAAGGCCGTTCTGTGTCCTAAATGGCCGAAATTAGCGGAAAAGAACCATTTGCAACAATTAGCAACAATCACCCAACAATGCCTCAACAATACATGATGTCATGATTGTTGCACAATTTTTTTTCGAAATTACCTGGAACGTCCATCAACAATGATTAGGCGGTAACGAGGAGCGAGTCAATAACTTGTTGTTCTTAGAAACAATCAGTAAAAACGCGTAGTTTTACACAGTATTATTTTTTTACCCATTTTCATCGAGAGTCTATATACTAACAAATCCGGACAAGAGAATAATCGTTCATCAGTAACACACAGAAAAAGATTAAAACCGAAATCTAGACACACGCTAGTGTGTCGCGCCAAGTTAGGCAACAAACATCACATCAGTTCAATTGTCGAGGTTGTAAACCATTGTAGCGCGGTGCCATAGCGTCAGTGTCTTATACCTTGAAGCATAGTTGGGCACATTTCAGGTACTTGGGGCTTCGGGTAGATGACCAGGAGTGGTTAACGCTCGTTAAATCATTTGAGGTACTTGGGGAATAATAATAATGCGGTACAAAAGCTTAAATTGCGTTGAAATTGAGAGCAATGACCCACCTGACAAAAATTAACTCGCGTAGGAATGCCAGCTAAGCTGCTCTCAATGCAAAATCTGACCCTCAATAACGTTGTAAATGTGTTAATTCGCTCATCCCCATGTTAAATCCCATAGGGTGATTATTCATCGATACCGAGATAACGGGAAGGCTTCCAGCTACGAAATTGGACGAATGGGTGCATACTGACGTACGTGCCTAGACACACACTAGTGCATCACGATAATTCTAAACAACGTTGCTAAGAAATTGTATTCACGTCCAATTCACGAAAAATAAACCAACTGTAAAAACAAAGCAAAATAAACAAAGCCAAAAACTGGTAAAGAGGCCACTAAGTTGAGAGTGGTTCGGCCCTTCAAAGAGTGATATCAACACACCAAAACTAACTAAATATTGTAATACAAATTACAACAAAATTAAAACCAAACCAAAAATCCATAAAAACGTAACTAAGTTGAGAATGGTTCGGCCTATAGGCAAAAGGTAGTAGCAAATTGTTGAAAACCAATTTCTTGTTGACGTGGCACTTTATAGTACACATCTGCACAGTAGTGGAGTTGAGCCAATACACAATTTTAAAAAAAGGAGTGATATCATATCAAAAACCAAAACTGGTAAAAGGGGCCGCCAAGTTCCGAATGGTTCGGCTCTTCAAAGGAGTGATATCAACACACCAAAACATTCGCTAACTTAATCGCACCGAATAATACTTTGGACGTTAAATGAAAACCTGAACATTGCTACCGTAAGTAGCAATGTTCTAGTTTTCATTTAACCTTCGAACTATTAAGCAGTGCGATTAACTTGGCTAATGTTTTGGTGTGTTGATATTACTCCTTTGAAGGGCCGAACCATTCGGAACTTGGCGGCCCCTTTTACCCGTTTTGGTTTTTGATATGATATTAAATTACGTGTAGAAAACATATTGACACCAGAAAAGGGTGCCAAGAATATTTTTGCGTCTGTATCTGTATCATTTCAAACATTTCAAACAGTAACATTCGAGCATTAGTGTTTACGTAAAGTCATCAGCCGGTTCCCTCCTTTTGTGCTAAAACACGAGCAGCTTTGGATGCGAGTTAGGGCCTTGAGACCCCTGACTTACATTCAAATCGTGGCGTTTTCATCTGGCGTTCTGCAGTTATTTCACCAAGTGAGGGGTCATGGAAAAGTGAAGTGATAGAAGCCGATGGAAAAATCTCTACTGATTAGAAGGTAAAGAAAAAAATTATTAAAATAGGTGAAACAAGAAAGCCCATGTAAAGTGTAGTACTAACAGAAATTACAAGTGTTGTGTGGTACTGGGTGGTTACATTAATTCGGTCACGTTTCTGAGGAAATGTTTGCGCTGATCAATCATTGTTCGTCATCGGAAACAGTGCTTTTTCCTAAATACAGTTAGTAAGTGGTAGGCTAAATATTTATTAAGTAGTGAAAATAAATCTGGTGATTCTTATTAAATGTAATGAATGAGTATAAACAAAGAGAAAAGACAGAGTAGGTGCAATTCCGTCTGTTTATGAACCTTACGAAAAACGCGTACTACACCGATCATTTGACTCTTTTTTGGTGTGAAATTGGCCGCATAAGTGTTGTCCTCTAGCGAAGTGAGACGCGGCCAAATGAGCGAGCGACTCGGTTTCATTCATTTATTCTGCCTAACGGGGTGACGGCTTGCACTGCAGTGCTCCTGCTCCGTGTTCGTTGCCGTGGGATTGGAGTTGTTGTTCGTTGGGAGCAAAAAAAATTTACAATACGCACAAATCGATTACCTCAAATTCATCATAACTGATAGTTGGGGGAGGGAGGTGTTTCAGGCCGTGCCGGGTCCGTTTAGCGACCAGGCCCGGGTAGTGCGCGTCCAGCTTATCTCTGCCCTTTCCCCCCGTTGTCCCACTTTCCAAAATTTTCCGAAGAAGCCTGAGAAAAAGTAAGTTTTTCTCAGGCTTCTTCGGAAAATTTTGGGGCAAACTGGGACTTGGGGAAAAGTGGGACAAACTTTATCCCAGAAAGATGGATCTTATCTTAACTTTAAAAAATGTGTTTGGACTTGAAAAAGAATCCACATCATTAAGGACGTATGATGTGCGTGCGTGCACCTCTACTCCTCTGGAACCAAGGCACCTACAAAGATGGAGTAAAACCAAACGAAATATAATTAAATTGCGCTTCTATTTAGGCCTATTTTTATCGCTTTAACTTGATTTTATGACCCTCAAATACGCGAAAGAACCTGAAAAAATAACGTAAAAGTTTTTTTTTTACCCTCATGAAGTTTGTTAATGACGTCATAGTTTGTTCACACACGGGTTAAAATTCTGACAAACAACCCGCCTTGAAGCTCTTAGTTACGTACTGAGATGATCTGGAAAAGGATGCACGCAAAAATAACCTTAAAGGACGATGTATCGCACCACATATAGATCTTAAAAATGACTTTATACATGGAAAAATCAGACCCATACACCTGGTTTCAAAAGGGTGTCAAACATTCGTGTTTCTGAAGCACGGAGGTGCGTAGATTGAGCGAGCAAAGCGAGAGATTTCCACGTTAACTAAACCTTTTCAATGTGTGTTTAACGTTGCTATCTCTCAATTTTTCATCTCTCACCTTCGTAGGTGATTAATTCAGGAGGAAAAGACGTGCAAACTAACAAGTTGTATCTGTGAATGATGTGGGTGAAATGCAGACGTGCTGAGGAATGTGAGAAACAACTGCAATTAGTTTGCGTCGAAATAATCACTACATCGATTTTCTGATGTTCTTGGAATCAATGAAATTACATGAAGCATGGATTGACGCCAATGGAGTAAGCGAAGTGAACAATATGGCTAGTTTACTTACGCTTTGGGGCCCAACGTAATTCCCCC
>JAHWFP010071021.1:0-16538 GCA_023313725.1 Lithobius niger
AACTTCATCCCACCACGTTGTGCTGTGTGGTGTTATTCACAACCTGGGTCTTTTCCTGTAAAATTTCTAAATGCCACGAATTAGGTCTTATTTTAAATACATTAGTTGGCAATGTAGGCTGCACCACTTTAGTTTGAAACAAAGCCTGGCCTAAACACACGTTAGCCAAGGAAATACCTTCAATAACTTCCCCTTACATCCAGAGGGCTCAAAAAATCCTTGCCCCCTCCCCCCCACCATAATTCCCAATCTTTCGCCCTCCCCCCAAGGTAAACAATGACTAATCCTGTTAATGTCTGACCTTGCTGACTACCCACTAGATTAAAAAAAAACCTGTTTCTCATGATTTTGTTCATTATTATCCTACTTTTCTAACAGCGTCGTTGTTTCAACTAAGTGGCTTTGGTTGTTAACGAGCTTGGTAAATAAATTCTTACTGATGATGTTTTAGTTGTTGCCTTTGCTTGAATGAATCCATCATCGTTTGCAAATACGTAATTTGTTACAGCAAAAGACGTTGTTGCAAGCGCAGTAACGCTTCTATGCGTTGTTGCAAAGATCTCCATGTGTTAATATACGCAATAAACGTTTGAAGAATTAAAATCACAGCTATAGCGCGTCTCTCTCATCCATATTGCTCCCGTTTTGGCAGCTACAGCATGGAAATGCGGCCAGGTGCAGAAAGAGGAAAGGAGATAATCTGAGGAAAGAATGTGTCGTTTTTGAATGCGAACAACAGGACATTCCGATTGAGGGACGTTGGAGGAATCCTCTCTTGGGGGTCGTCGGACTGATCGGAGAGTGTAATGCAAACATGGCTTAAGCTTCGCATCTTCCAATTTAGTTTGATGCAAGCATACTTGGAAAGGGAAAGAGAATACATATATCCACTAATCCCTGTCACCTACCAGTCATGGGGAAGATGCAAGAATGGAAGACGGCCTCCATTCATCATGTGGCTACCTCTCACCTTCGCGAAGACTTTGTACCAAGACTTAATCGATCACTGTCACTACCAGTAAACTTGGGTTCGGTGGTTTAACGGACAGACACCATCGAAGGAACAAGACACCGTGGCTCTCTCCCTGTTATTTCCCAAGGCGATCCACATCTTCCAATGAGCAGCACTTTTGACAATCCTTCCACTGATAAGCTGCCACTGGTCTCCAACCTCTCCATTTCGGCATGACAACACCACCTGCCTCATCAGTCGAAGCAAGCTGCTTTCATGACAAAAACAACAACCGGCGACCCACAATCGCATCACAGAAGTGGGCAAGTCACCGTGGATCCCTCCTTGTGTCTCCATGGGTCAATCCACCATCCTCCCAGTGAGTGGCATAAGTTTTAGATGTCTCAACAGGGTGCGGCCATTCGTCAACATGTGCTGTTTTTCCGCCCTGGCCTCCAACTCATCAGCTCCAGCACGAAAGACGCCACCCACCTCAGCTGCAGGTTAAAGCAAATTACTTCGTCACGAGAAGAGCAACTACCGAGTGCCCACGCACGCATTATGAAATTGGCCGTTTCGCCACAGAAGTGGAAAAGTCACCATGGCTTCCTCCCGTGACTCCCAGGGATCAATCCACAATCTGCACACCACCCTAATCTCTCGTCGACAGTCGACCTTGCCCTTGGACTTCACCATAGCATCCATGTGCATCTCTGTTCCTGTCGGCTGCTCCTTATCATGGCTAGATCCCACGAAAGCCTTCACCGGGACTTTCCCTGGTCCACCCCATGACGTCGGTCCAGCTGACAAGGAGAAAGAAAACCTGAAAGATGTATACGCTTGGATGAGCCCTCATTTGGCATCAATGAACCTGCCGCTCACGCCATACGTTGCCGACATCTTGCACATGGAGCCACCAGCCTCACCTCAAGCCCACCCACAATGAACTGCCATTTTTGTCCAGTTCGTTTTCGCCTGTCGCCACTGACACGTCGCCCATCTTTCGACTACAGCATCGATGCCAACTGTCCACCCCTAATTACAGCGGCAATTGGAGCAACCGGTTTTCATTTTTGTTTTCTTTTTTGGTAACTCCGATAGCGAACAAAACTCCAGATTGCCGGCCACTGACGGCACGTCCAACAACGCTGCGACCTCCCCAATTCATGGTGGTCGACGCAGCTGTCTTCCCCACTGGATTCAGCACCAGTCATAGAACGTCTACGCTCAAGAAGCCGACCTACCTTTCTTCTTTCGTTTTCGGTTAATTTCAATAAGGAACGAGACTCCTGATTGTAGCACAACGCGGACACTGCCATTTACCACCAAGCCTGGATTTGGTGGCTGAATGGGTGGACACCGTTGGAAGGAACAAGACATTGTGGCTGGCTAACAACGAAAACATACCACAATTTCGTCGATTTCTGCCCACTGCTCTTTTTCGTCGATTAGTGCGCCTTCTCCTCGACTGACACTGCCATTAACCGCCACGGCTAGATTCGGTGGCTGAATGGGCGGACAAGAAAAAAGAAATCATGGCTGATTAACAACGAAAACTCACAACTCTTTCGTCGCTTTCCACCCAGTGTTCTCTTTCGTCGATTAGAGGGCCGACTCCTCGACTGACACTTCTGCTGACCACCACGCCTGTATTCCCTAGCTGAACGGGCAGACACCGTTGGAAGGAATAAGACATCGTGGCTAGTTAACAACGAAAATACGCCACACTTTCGTTGCGTTCCGCCCAGCACTCTCTTTCGTCAATTAGAGTGCTGACTCCTTGACAGAACTGCCATTCACCAACACGCCTGGATTCGGTGGCTGAAAGGGCAGACACCATTGGTAAGGAACAAGACATCATGGCCAGTTAACACAACACTCTTTCGAGGTTTTCCGCTCAGTGCTCTCCAATTTCACCGATTGGAGCACCAACTCCCAGGAGTAAACTGTCGTTACGCGCCTTCTAGTTTCAACCTCTTTCGTGGCACTTATGACTGGCACGAAAGACGCCTCCCCGGACAGAGGCAAGCTATTTTTTTTCATCCATTTTCGAGAACGCTGTCTCTTTCGTAGATGACACACTCGGTACGAAAGATGGATCCCTGAATTGAGGACGGGCTTCTTACTGTCATTTTCCTGCCTTTTGGTTTTACAGAACCGCATTGAACTGCTGACTTCACATTACGCAGAAGCTAGACAGCTGTGCTATCTTCTTTGTTAATGGTTAATTCCAATAAAGAACGAGACTCAAGCCTGCCTATGAATCATCAACTCCATTCGTCTTCAGTTGAAGCAAGCAAATTTCTGTGGGTTCCAATTCACCCAACACAACCATCCTGCCACTCCACATCCCAGGCAATCAGAATGATATTGCGGACACTCCTCTCCCCGGAAACTTCCAACCGGGGAATGGACCGTCAAGAATTCCATTTGCAAATATCTCTTTTAACATTTGGGGCACCCTAATGTTCGACCTGTTTTCATCTCGATGTACAATATCAGACTTCCCAACTCATCAGTCTAGTCCCAGACAACCAAATTATAGCAGCAGATGCACTGTCCTTCCCTTGGATGAACCTCGATACAGACCTGTTCCCTCAATTCAACGATTTCCCACAGGTCCGGGAAAAAATAAAACAACTTAATACCGATTTCTTTGGAAAGCTCCAAACCTGACATCAAACTTCGAAGTCTCACAGCCAACACTCTTAAAAGTCTCCTCTAACACAGGATGGACTGTCACAGCAGAAGGGAACCAAGTTCCACCCAAACACCACAGCACTAAACCTTTACGGGTGACCACTATCATTAAACTCAAGCGAAAGACTGGAATTCATAAGAAACAAGCATCTCGCATTGCCAGCAAAGCCATCAGGGACTCAACCGACAGAATTTATGACAACCACTGGTCAAAATGGTTTCATTGGTGTGACAGAGGGAAAATCACTTCTGTCAATCCCCCTCCACCACACTTATTCTGTTAATCCCCCTCCGCCACACTATCTTGATACTCCTCAACGACCTCTTCAAGGAAGGGTCAACAGGGTCCACCTCACTCATTAACATCTCAGCACTGAACTCCGTCTTTAAGTAGCAAGTAGCAGCAAGTAGCACCAGCTTCCTAGACGACAACCAAATCTCCTCTCTCAAAAAGTCTTTGAGATGGAACGACTTGCAACCTGACGCATTTTTACAGATTGGAACCCGTCTATTATCGTCAAATCCCTACTAAAACCACCTTTGGAACCAAAGCAACACTGTTCGATTCACCTTCTCACCCATAAGACGATTTTTCTCAGAACCTAAGCAGCAAACCTCCGACGCTGTAAAATCCAAACATTGTCTGCCGATCCGGCCCACTGCATCTCCGCACCTACCAACTCTTCAGTAACCCTAACACCAAGCCGACTTCAGAGCAAAAAAAAAACCATATTAACCATCAAAACCGATCGTCATCCCAGCTTCGTCAAGAACTGAAAACATTGAACTATGTCGAGTCAGAATCTAGCATTTCACCCCTTAAAAAAACGATTTTGGTAAAACAATTTTGGTGGAGATTGTGCAGGCACCGTTGCACAATGGATAATTGAAACCATTCTAAGTGTACATGAAGACCAAGACATCAATTGCAATAACCACGGCATCAGAATGACGGCACGTGAATTGAGGGCAATCTCCACATCATGGGCACACCAACAACTTCATCCAAAACATCCTGACAGCTGCATCATGGCAAAGCACGCACATCCGTCTTCACCTCAGAGAGATGACGAACCAAGCCAATGGATAACATCGTCTGGGCCCCATCACAGCAGCCAGATGTGTCGCCAACCAAATCACCAGAAAAGAGAAGCAAGTCTAACATCAAGACAGAAGCAAAACCCTCATCCTAAAGTAAAAATGGCCATTTCAGGGCTACCACATTTAACCACAAGAGACCAAATTCCACTGTTTCCATGTTTTCTGAACAAGATTCGAATTTTGCAAAACCTTTGGGGAAAAGTCAGCTCGTAACCCAAGGACGTCCGTAAAGGCGGGGACGAGGTCTTATTGCTAATGCAAAAAAACTTAATTTTGCTGGCCCCACAGTTCGGGCCGGCTGAAAATTGTTTCTTTTGCCTAAGCGCTTTTATAGGGGTGGCTGTGCCTGCACACGTATAATAGGGTTACGATGCTGGCGGCTACAAGGAACTGAAAAACCTCCAGGGAAACACAGCATTGAGAGGAACGAATGCAAAAATTAACAGTTTTTTCCTGCTTCAAAAAAAAAAATTTCCACCCCCCCCGCGCTGGGGGGGGGGGGGCAGCAAAATTAGGTTTTTCATATTATATTCTACACCTTTTATTCTATACCATGTTGTTTTTGCCTTTTGTTGTGTAATACTCGTAAGGAGTGATTTAACAAATTAAAGTTAACTCAAGAAAACAAAGAAATTGTTCCCACTGCCGTGATGATCCCAACTAGACGACTACAACTAGACGACTACAACTTTCTTCCACTGCACATGACCGGAACAGGGTCCCTCTATATAAGACTGACGCTGCGGAACCAAACCCATCTTTCTTCCTTCCCCCACAAACGTTGGTTCAGTAGAGGGGAGGCAGGGCGGGTGTAGGTAAGGTGTATTTTCGTATAGGTAATACACAATAAAATCAGCCAGGCCATATTTTGGTATTTTAATCTTGTTATAGCTGACGAAAATATCATTACCTGTTTCCTTATATTAGCAGACTTCGTCACATCAGTGGCGGGCCAAGGTTCAAGTACCCGCGTAATGAGCCTGCAGCGTGTCCTGGTGAAGAAAATCATATTACCCGATCCCGACCTTGGGAACCACAGTCCCAAAAGGTAAAACATGTAGGACAAGAGATCAAGAGTAACAATGGTGTCCATCACCTAGGGGACAAGAGTAAGAGATGCATGCTAAAAGCAAAAAAACTCTCACCTTGTAGTGGGAAGCAGAATCGAAGGCAACAAACGGGACAGGAACGTAGGCAGTTCAGGAGGAGACAGTTGGCGTCGTTCAGCAAAGAGTCCTAGAGAAGATGCGTCGGATGGTGATGCGGAACTTGGCAACGACATGGCGAGAACGGAAGCACAACAACCGCACAAGGAACTGAAGTACAGTTGGAGCAGGAACAAGGAGTGAAAGTTGCCTTGACTTGTTTTTTACTACATTACGTTGTGCAAGGGAATCTGTCTCGGTTGAAAAGGGGGTCTTTGACCACTCACTTGTTAGAGTTGTTTTGCCAGCCTCTTTCAATATGGATAATGGGAATGTGGCCTAAATTAACTGGGCTAAAATTAACCAAGAACTTGAGGATTTTTATATTGATTTCGAAAATTTAGCTCCCGAGAGATTAGTTGAGGAAAACTGGTCAGTGTTTAGGAGGAATTTGTTCCAAACTGTGCAAAAGTTTACTCCTCATGTCGCTTCAAATCTTTCCAAAGACAAGCCATGGGTGAATCTTCACGTTAAAAGAGCAGTCAGAAAGGGAAAAAGACTGAGGTAACAGGCAAGGAAATCCGGATCTAGTCATTCGTGGCTTAGGGCAAACAACCTTAAAGAATTGGTTAAGAAACTGCTGCTGGAACGGAAGCAGGAATATATGGAGGACTTAGGTGTTACCTTTACAAAGAACCCAAAGCGTTTTTGAGCTTTCGTTAAAAATGCAAATAGACAGGAATGTGGCATCCCAACTATACTCTCTGAAGATGGCACACTTGTCACTGGAGACTCTGAAAAGGCGAATGAGTTTAACGGTTTCTTTGAATCTGTTTTTACTGGGCCCGATGCTGATGACCGGCTGCCATTGTTCACGTCAAGAAGTAATGATGTAATGCTGTATTTCGAAATTGCATATACTGGCGTGTTAAACCTTATTTCTACCCTCAAGGAGGGCAAGGCACCTGGTCCGGATGGCATTGTCAGTCGGAGGCTTAAGGAGACACAGGCAGTAAGTACGCGGTATTTATTTAATATCTTTAGGCAGAGTTTGAGAGAGGGTGTTGTGCCGGAGGACTGGAGGATCGCTGCAGTGTTACCACTGCACAAGGGTGCAAAGAAGAATGTTGTGGGAAATTACCGTCCAGTCTCACTAACATCGATATGCTGCAAAGTTGGAACATATTCTTGTCAGCAACCTTGTGGCGCACTTGGAAATCAATGGTCTACTCTCGCAGCGACAGTTCGGCTTCCGTAAGGGATCTTCATACGAGCTGATGCTTCTGGACACGATACATAATATTACTTGTGCACTAGATGAAGGAGCTACCGTTGACCTTGTAGCATTGGACATGGATAAAGCTTTTGGCTCTGTGCCTCACGATTTGCTTCTTATGAAGCTTCAAGGCTATGGTGCATCAGATGGTGTTGTGAACTGGTACCGTGCCTGCCTCCAAGACAGAAGACAGTTTGTTGTTGTAAATGGGAAAAGGTCAACTGAGGCTCCAGTCTTGTCTGGAGTACCACAGGGATCCGTTAGTGGTCCTATTCTGTTTTTGATTTACAAAAATGACTTGATCGAATCCATTCAGTCAGACAAAGCAGTGTTTACAGATGATTCCACAGTTTTCAGACGTATTACGGAGGCGGCCGACAGAAGACAGCTGCAATTTAATTTGAATCGAATTGAAGAGTGGTGTAAAAAATGGAGAATGAATCTCAATCCTACCAAGACCAAAGTCTTAGCGGTGTCTAGAAAAAAGACTTGTCATTCTCGAGTATAAAATCGGAAATGACGCTAGGTGGTTGATAGACTCTTTATTCTGGGAGTTCAAATTAACAGTAGGATAAACTGGAACGACCACATCTCGAGCCTGTGCATAAAGGCCAACTCTGAAGTTTGCTTCATAAACCGATGTTTTGGCTGGTACAACAACGCGCACTAGAGAGCTGGTTTTCAATGCTTTAGTTCGGTCAAAACTCAATTATTGCAGTGCGGTGTGAGACCCTGAAACTAGATTTTTGGTGGACATGCTTGAGATAGTGCAACGCTGCGGCGCACGGATGGTGTTCGGCAGATTCGATTCTGACACATGTGTCTCTGGTCTGCTGAACACTCTGGAATGGCAGCCACTTGAGGTGCAAAGAAGGGTCGTCGACTAGGACTGTTCTACATGATATATAACGGGGATACTCTTTTAAACCCAGACGACTACATAAAAATTCCAAGCTATTTTGGGCGACATGACCACCCGAAGAAGGTCTAACAGGGTGCAGTGTAATACAAATGTACTTGCAGATTCTTTCTTTCTAAAAACTGTTAGAAACTGGAACGAGTTGACTACTGAAACTGTGAATGCCACAAGTTTTATTGCTTTCAAAAAGTATTTAGATTTACAACATGATTGTATACAGTGTCAACATTCTTGCAGTTAGTTTGTTTTAATGGGGTTTTTTTTGGGGGGGGGGGGGGGCGACAATTCTTTGCCCTTTTCCGTGGATGTTGTTTTAATGCCTTTAGGCGCTACGACTAACTTAAATAAATAAATAAAAAAATAAAGGACCAGTGTCTAAGTGCCAGTCAGGGATGCAGGTAGAGTAGTGAAAGGGGAATTGCTAAACGATAATAGTTCGGGAATCAGTCTGTAGTCGCACTTCCAGAGCACAAAGGAAATAAAAACTATTGTCGTTTGTAGTCGTAGTAGAAAGTCGTAAAGGAACTGGAAGGAAAACAAAAAGTTCAGCGGGGAACAAGGATTCGGTGGCCCGATGATCAGAATCGACAACTGGCAAGCAGGCGCACATTGAAGCAGAGGTCCTCACGGCCGTAAGGCAATGAAGCAGAAGTAGAAAGGTAGTTCGTTACAGGATAGCTGTCGGTAAGGAAGAACACGGTAGCCAAGAGCGACTCCATTACCTTTTGGCGGCACGGGAAACAGGGTAGATCCCGATTGGAGGTGGTGGAGTATTGGGAAATCCCAGGAAACACCGGAATGAATGTAAATGCATCGTCGTATTGACTGATGTTGTAAGTAGAAACCTGGCTGTAATCTGAGTAAGCGGTAGCCTACAGCCACGCAGCCAGCAAGGGAGAACCGTCCGTAGGCGGATACGGTATCGGGGGGAGTGAACAAGCGGGACGCTGTAGCGAAAGGATCACGGTAAAGAGATGACAATGGTGAGGGTTTAGAAGATGGAATCGGCTCCTCAGACAGGCCAGCGTTGATGGCTGGGGATGAAACTAGTCGATCACGGGGAAACCGGATCCGAAGTGAAGTTGATCCACCATGTAAGCGACTGGTGTGAGAACGTGAGCAATAAAAGGTGCACAAAGGAGGCGAGGTCAGAATTGGAGACACCCATGTCATCTTGTGCTTTAAAAGAGCGTAGTTAATATGAAGGGACTAGTGCCTCTCTCTTAATTGTCGAAGTTCATCCATGAGAGTAACGCTAGTTCCTTGCAGAGAAAGATTTTGATCCTGTAAGGCCGGTACAGAGGCCGCAGTAGCCTGGAGCGTAGGTAGTTCACTGTTTGCTCCGAAGCAAAAGCCTCAGCCGTAGAAAGAACAAAACGAATGATCATGTCTACTTCCTCCAAAGCATGGACGGACAAGTTAAGTCCTCGAGTAAGAGCAGCACGTAAAACGAATGTGGAAGGAAATGAAGCGCGACTGGAAAAGGCATGATAGCCGGAGATGCCAACTGGTAGCATGAGAAAGCGGAGAAGCAATGTTCGACAGTGGCACTGACGTTGGTACTGAAACCGTGACTATTGAAGGAGATGCAGAAAGCAGACGCGAAGCACGAATCGGCACCATAGGTGGACGAACAGTATTTATCCGGATGCTCGACTTTTTATCCGGAACATGACAGACTGCGAGGGATTTAGACGTATTACCTGAAAGACCGGCGACGGCGATCACATTGTCCGACGGCTTGTGGCGAGGCGGATCAGCGGACTGATGGCCTATAGAAGACACAGGAGAAATGGAAACCTTAAGTTTCTTGGCAGCAGTGAAAGACACTGGACAGGCGACGGAGCCTGATCGAGAGGCTGACGTAGTAGGGCCGGATGAAGACTGTGATGAAGCTGATAATTCGGCAGCTCACTGCCGTTCTCGTTAAGCAGCACGTAATCAGGATTCGCTTGTGAATCAGCTTCCATTTCTTTGGGGAAATGGTGATGCAGACATTATAGCGAATACTGGTTCCGTTACAAAGACGATGTTTCTGACAGCACGGATGGGGATCGATATGGACCTGCTGTCCTGAAAAACTGATACAGCCACAAGACTTCAGATCAGGAACATTTGGTTGAAGAACTGGAGGCACTAGGTCTTCAACGACAAGGAATAAGACAACATGGCTGGGTATCGCAAAGAAACCAACAGGCAAGGAGACTGAGCGTAGCACAACTTCGCGCCAAAACGGTTACGAAGGAAGACGGATCCGTGGAAGGCCAAAGGCCGATCCGGCTCGACAAGTGGATGCCGAGAGAGGCGACCCTGAACAGAGCAAACGGAATCGAAGAAAGGGGAGGTCTACCGAATGGGGAGGAAGGTGGAATCGGTCGATCCTGTTAGTTGGCAACAGCAGAATTGGACGGTACGAGAACCAATGCCTAGGGAATGCGGGCAAGAGCCGCAGTTATCGCAGTTTAGACAAGTAAAGGGAGGTAGACAGAAGCACATCCAGGAAGGAGTATGACATGGGAGCACCTCATTACGTTCTGTCACTCGGTTACCCCCCCCCCCACCATCTTCCCTGTCTGACCAGAATCGATATGAAGTAAAACCAGCATCGGAAGAGTTTTTGATAAAAATATAACCTATAAAAGTGCACATGTAAAACAATAAAACACGACGTTTCGGGGATAATTTGCACCCCGTTATCAAGTGTGGATATCCACTAAAAGGCTTCGTACACAAATAAAAGAACACAAAATCATGTTATGGCAGACACATCCTAAAAAAAAAAATTTAATGTTTAAAAATCAAAAACCTATGTATTGCTGGCCGAAACAGCAAATACAGTAGGGAGACCAGCAAGACGACCTCTTCCCTGTGAGTGCAGGTAAGAAGTGAAGCCAGGTGGGTCTCTCGCGCATTATATACCCAAAGTGAGCGGTGGGGAGGTGGTACTTCAAACTTCGAACTGGGATAGGCCCAACTGTCTTATTATGGGAATGTATTATTTCAAGTTTCTTTTTTCAGGTAATATGTGATTGTGAACAGGTGGTTGATGTGGTAAAATAACAAGAGTTTCAAGATTAATCCTGACTCTCAGCTGTTTTTCAGTAAAAAGAATTGTGGCATTATCCAGGTCAGGAGTGTGCCCTGTTTTTATCCTATCTGGAGAGCTCCCTGTATTGATGCGGTGTTGAACAAGGGAATTTGTGGTGACATTTAAATTTACATTGGATTTATGGGCGGTAATCCTTTCACGAAGTTTTTGCTGCGTCTGTCGTGTATAAGTGGCCGTGCATTTTGGGTCGGAGCATGGATTTCTGTACACCACATTTTTCGTGGAGACTCTCATTACTTTTTCATCGCTTGAATTCCTAGGTATGGTGCGTTTCGGATCTGGAAATCATTTCAGATCTGGAAAGTAAATCTGTTCCGCCTGGATACGAATTTGTATCATTCGATGTTGTGGCCATGTTTCCTTCCCGTGATCATACTTTGATAATACAATGTGTAAAAGAAAAACTCATATCTGCCCCTGCCCCCCCTTTCACAGTTAGGGTGGACTGTTGAGGAATTTATTGACGCACTTCAAGTAGTTTTTACAACCACTTATTTTCATTACGACAAATTATTTATCCAACGGCAAAACGGTGTACCGATGGGAAACCCACTTTTCACCTACCTCTGTGACATTGTGCTCAATAAACTTGACCAAGCCTTAATAGACACATTTACATATGTGTTATTACAAAAGGTACATCGATGATTGCATTGCTCTTATTCGTACCGCCGAAAAATTAGACATTCTTCAGTTCTTGAACTCGTTTCATCCCTCCATACAATTCACGATGGAAGAATCCTGCAACTATGCATTGTATTTTCTGGATATCACGGCCATTATCAACTCAAATAAAATAGTAGAATTCACCCATTTTCGAAAACCTATGCAGACCACTCGTTCCATAGATTATACGTCCTATACAGACCTCAGTACTAAATTAATGTTGTTAAAAACTATATTAAGAGGATTTTTGCCCATACTACCAATAAATTTATCCTGGAAAAAGAAATCCAGTACACCTTACACAAATTTCTCGCAAATGGCTTCCGCTTCCATCTTCTCACCAACATTATCGATTGTAAATTTTATTTTTCAGCAAGACAGTTCAAACCAAGCCAGACTCGTACTTTTCTATCCCATATTTTTCTGGAATTACAGAGCCGATCCGACATATACTTGCACCCAATAATATTAGGCTTATCTCTTGCTCCCACCCCAACCTTAGGCAGAGCACCATACTTAGGAATTTAAGCGATGAAAAAGTAAGGAGACTCTCCACGAAAAATGTGGTGTACAGAATTCCATGCTCCGACCCAAAATGCATGGCCACTTACGTGGGACAGACGCATCAAAAACTTCGTGAAAGGATTACCGCCCATAAATCCAATGTAAATTTAAATGTCACCACAAATTCACTTGTTCAACACCGCATCAATACAGGGAGCCCTCCAGATAGGATAAAAACAGGGCACACTCCTGACCTGGATAATGCCACAATTCATTTTACTGAAAAACAGCTGAGAGCCAGGATCTTGAAACTCTTGTTATTTTATCACATCAACCACCTGTTCACAATCACATATTACCTGAAAAAAGAAAATTGAAAGAATACGTTCCCTCACTTCTTACCTGCACTCGCAGGGAAGAGGTCGTCTTGCTGGTCTCCCGACTGTATTTGCTGTTTCGGCCAGCAATACATAGGTTCTTGGTTTTTGAACATTTTTAAATTTGTATTTTTAGGATGTGTCTGCCATAACATGATTTTGTGTTCTTTTATTTGTGTATGAAGCCTTTGAGCGGATATCCACACTTGATAATGGGGTGGAAATTATCCCCGAAACATCTTGTGTTATTGTTTTACATGTGCACTTTTATAGGCTATATTTTTATCAAAAAAAATGACCGGAATCGAAACGGAGAGAAGCGGATACAGGAAGTGGTTACCGGCCCGAGACATGATGAAAGTAGCTTGACCCTTGTCGCGAATGGCTTGTGTCCGCCACTGTAGTGAGGAAGGGATAACGTGTAAACAGAGACAACGAGGGATATCAGAGTATCGTGGTTACGGTCCAATGGTCGCAATTTCGACCAAACGAATAATATACTAGGAAACAGGCTTTGGGCCTATTGTAGGCGGAGCGAAGAAAAATTTATTTTAAATTTGTATTTCCTCTCATTATAATGGCTTTGCAATGTTTGCTAATAGTTCTTATAAAGCTCGGGGCAATATTCATTCGGCTACAGTTGAGCTGAAGCTTTTTGCTGGTGTTTTTTACATTTTAGCTAGGCTACGTTTCATATTAATTTTAAGATACTTTCGTTTGCACCCATATTTAGTATCCGTTTCGTTATTTGCAGCCTCTTTGCGCCGTCGCCGCCGTTGTAAAATACAACGTTAGCCGCCTTGGTTAAGCTGGCAAAGAACGTGCCACCGTCAATAATGCTTACATTGTTTATATTTATTGCAGAGTATCTGTCCTAGATTTAAAATATTAACAATAAAGCATTTAATTGCCAGCTAAACAATCACCAGTAACGATAGTACTTCACAACAATCAAAAGATTACTGTAACGCCAAACGCTAATATTTTTTTTTAAATTGGAATTATTACAATTGTTGATCAGCCGGTGTTAGCTTGGCTGTGAACATAGAATTTAAATAATTCTAAATCCTAATTTTAAGCCTAATTGTTAGTCCGTTTTAGTTTCGTAAGCGACAACAGTAGAGAAATTAGGCCTATTGGGTTCGATGTTAGGCCTATTTATTCTGGCAACATGGGATGGAGAGTGTAGTTTCCATAGCAATCTGAAATCTTGAAATTACAATACGAAGCCAAATTATTGTTCTGTGTTGTGATATAAATACGTAGTCTGCTGTGTACTGTCGTATATATGAACGGTTTCCTCCTGCAGCGGCGATTTGATGTTTCAAATTTGAAATTCCCTATGATAGCGTCAACGCCACTTTGGTTGCCATGTTGGCTGAATTCCTGGAAGCATTCTTTTACGCAGCGTTGGTTTACATGAAACGAATGTGAGTCGTTAACGAATCCTTCTGTTTTTTTCCCCATTTGCTTGTCTTCCTCTAGTGGTTAAAGTGTTATGATCAAATGTTATTATTTCGTTGAGTTATGTCAAAAAAGATTGTTAGCTGTAAGGAAGCTACGATGATTTATTTTGGCTTTTTTTTTTAAAGTTCACTTGATTACCAGTAGCACACTGTATGCTTCGTCGGAATTCCTTAACTATTCACGACTCCAAATTTACAATGGTGAATGTTAGAAATAAATTCGAAAATTTGTTATTTCTCCCGTAATAATTGTTCGATTTAAGTCAAATTTTGGCTCAGCAATACTGTTTGGGGTAACAAGCGTTGTACCAAATTTCATTCCAATCCGACCTTTCGTTTGGGCTCCACCCAGACTAAAAATGTGCAACCAACACACCAACGGACCAACAGACCAACGGACCAACGGACCAACGGACCAACAGACCAACCAACATTTTGCAATTTGGTGTCCGTTATAGGCTACGCTTCGCTCGCTTCGCTCGCTCGCTCCGCCAATAATCGTGGCAAGTAAGGGGCATAGGCATATGTCTCAATGCTATGAGAAGGATGAGCCATAACGTATTATGTCTTTTGTCCCGGCCGCCCCCCTTTGTTTTAGCTGAGAATGAAGCAGAACACTCATGCGCAGATAGAACGAATGTAAACAAGCATGATGAGGAAGCAGGAAATATCCTCAGATGACCTGTACCAAGCTGAGAGTTGCGGTTAGAATCATTAGCGATGCATCTCTTCTTTATCTGTAATGTACAGCTGCTTCGTCTTTTTTTCACTGTGTTTTTTTTTTGTATATATATAATATCATGATAAACTTTTCAACTGAAAGGAAAAACAGTTACCGGACCAGACTGGACCAGGACAGGAACAAAGTTTAAAGATGGGAGCAGTGGCGAAAGCACACCAGTACAGGAAAGGCGATCCGGTTGCGAAGACGGGCCCAGAATCGGACAGGAGCATGGAGCAGGCTTGTGGCAGGCATAAAGAGGCATAATGCCCAGAATCGTAGGATGAGGCTTCTTAACCAACAACATCGGGGATTTTGGAGATAGAGACAAAAACTGTGGGGAGCGGAGCTTGCAGACTGGTGAAAATGGCTCCGGAATGGTATCACCAAGTGAAGACGAAAGTTCAAAACAGACGAGAGATTGAGATGTGCTGGCAGGAGATGGCGGTGCGGTTCCACAACACGCGGGCCTGGGAGGAATGGACGGTCCAGGAAAACAGCAACCCACCGGCCAGGCAGAAGGGATGCAAAAGTATCTAGAGAAGGTCGGAAAGGACACTGAAAGCCGGACGGACTCTGGGAGTTGAATGGTAGGTGATCTATGGTAAAATCCACCCACATTAGTCAGTGGAGAGAGAGTTAGCGATGCGATAGAGCCTCTTCACGCCTGTTTGAAATTGGATTACGACGGTAGGCTTAACGTAGTACGTGTTTTCCCCATCATCAACCAAAACGTTTTAGGGAAGATACTTTCTCAGAAACTATTCAGGTACGGTATTTGGCCATACATAATTTTCATGAAACACACAAAAATAGCCGATTAGCATTTTTCAGCAGATCGAAAACTTTGACAGCCGCTTGTCTTCCAAACGGAAGTAGTTCCAAGATGGCGACGATGCCCACAACAGCGCAAGCGATGGCTTCTGCAGGTGCCTTTCGAGTTCCCAAAAGCAAACTGTAATGAATGTCTACAGCCAACCGCGCCAACCTGATCCAAAGAAATCTATTAGTGGATTTGCAAAAGAAACACGATTGCTGGGCGGCGTGTCCGAAGGTGCTGTCTATCGTTGCAGAACAGTGTTCAAAGTGCTGGGTGTTTGACTGCGCCACGCAAACGAAATCCGAACAATGCATAACGCTTCATACCATTCTGTGGAGGAGGAAAAAATATCAACGAAGAATTAACGTAAAGCTGACATGCAGACCTGGCTGCCATAA
The DNA here is from genome assembly GCA_023313725.1 of Lithobius niger. NCBI lineage: Eukaryota > Metazoa > Arthropoda > Chilopoda > Lithobiomorpha > Lithobiidae > Lithobius > Lithobius niger. Next base: position 16,155 of record JAHWFP010071021.1, read on the forward strand.
TGTTGTTGATATTACGATGTTGTCGAACCGTGAACTGTGTACTTTAATTGAAGGTGCAACAACACGGTACGATCACAACCGTTATTCAATCGACAGCCTTGCTGCGATGCACGGACACACGTACGTAAAAATGCGACGAAATTACGCTTTCAGAAATTCGGAAAAAGTTCATGATTTTTGTCGAAATGACGACATTGCACCTGTTGAAAAGTGATACGTGCTGTAAACGAATACGATTCTTACCAAATTTCTCACGGACGACAATGAGACGAATCACGAGACGAATTCCGTAAACGTCAGCATAACAGCTTGGCTAACCTGGCCTGGCCATTCAATGAGACGATTGGCTATTGTTTAAAGGGCGCGGGGGGGGGGGGGGGGGGG